>VYZM01004881.1:183113-203033 GCA_013398915.1 Dromas ardeola | reverse complement strand
GCCTTCGCTGACGGTTTGTGCCTGGACGTGGGGCACCCCCTTGTCCTCCTCCCCCGCCCCGAATTTCCCTCTCCTCGCCAGGGCGAGCGGCGGGAAGGGCGGTAACGGGGACCATGGAGGTGTGGGGCCGCAGTCGGGTACGGCTCTCGGCCTCTAGAAGCTTCCCGGACCTCTTCGTTAGCCCTAACGAAAGGCATGGCTGGCCTCTTACTCCGTCTTCTCCTGCGAGCCCACCACGGACAAAAAGGAGAGGGGAAAACCCCTTGGATGCAAGCGCTCGTCCGGTCCCTATCGCAATTATCGTCGTTCATCGTTATCCCCTTTGCAGCAAAGCTGGGGGTGGGAGGACGAGAGCTGTGGCAGCGTCCGCAGGCACAAAGGTACCACCCGGTTTCACCCCAAGCATCTGTACAGGGGGGACATCCCCGGGTGGGATGTCCACTACTGTGTGGTCCAGAGGCGGGAGCATCTCCCACCNTTCCCCGTCCTCGGCGCAGGGCTGGGTTCGGGTGTAGGAAGCGAGGGCTCGCCAGGGACTACAGTTTGTTGTTATTTTACGATTATCGTTTTCCTGCAGAGTCACTCTGGCTGCACTTGGTCTCGGGGACCGTGGGTGACAGTAAGGGACAACAGATGTTAGTGGCAGCGGAGCAGCCGGCAGGCCTGGGACATTTTTTGCCGCAGCTGCCCCCAGCAAAGCCGTATGCCTGGAGGCACAGTTGCTGTATGTCCCTGGCATCCCAATGCCTCAAAACTTGGTTCTTGGAGTTGTTTTTCCATAAAATGAGACTAAGATTCATCTCCTGGGGCTGTTCCCTATGTCAGGCTCCTCTGGTAGAGGTGAGTCCACTCACCAGTAAGACCCCGCACTGGATGAGGTAGCAATCCCATTAGTTTGGAAAAGGGCAGGTGCTGTTTCCCAGCATGAGGAGAAGGGCTGGAGTGCCCCAGGCCTCTCTGGAGACCTGGTGGGTCCCTTGAAATAGGCCGTTTCCCCGTTTCCATCTGTGCCACCTGCACTCCTGCTTCAGTAATCCATGCTACTCTTCCTCCACCACTCAGGCAGGTATAGGATGAAGCTTGAAGTCATGGCCTTGTTAACAGAAACAAAAGAGATGGGAGGAAGCAGAAGATACACTGAGCTTCCACATTGTTTCTCTCAACCCAAAGATACCAAAATAGTACCAGGTGACTTAATAGTCCCTCCTCTCCAAAATCTAGGAAGGTCTTTTGATGGTGGACCGTCTTCTGAGTGACCAGACGCTGGCAGGGGGTGCCATGTGGGATGGATGGGGAAGCATCCTGCCAGGCTTATGGCTTCTGTGACCGTGACAAGCAAGTATTCACACTTTGTGTCTGGCGAGCGGGGAAAAAAAACATTTTATTGTGCCAATACATATTATTTTTCCCTGTAAGGACCGTAAAGGCTTTGCCCTGCCCTTGCTGATCCTGAGGTCCAAGAGCAAAACCTCGCGCTGGATTTTATTCCCTCGAGCCTTGAGTAAAATTTGTAGGCTGTGGCTTCCCTGTGTTAAGTGTGTTATCTTTGGCAGAGAGATGAGTAGTGTCTGTTTTGGGAAACTCAGGCTGTGCTTGGATGTAAAGCTCTTTCTCCCTGACTTCTGTCTGAGCCCTCCTTGCGATGCGGGTACTGCATCGGCGGGCTCTGTGAATTTAAGGTGTCATGGTTAAAGTGCTGTGGGACTTGTGCGGCTCTTAGGAAGTGTTTTTTTTATCGTTTATAAGATCTCAGGTTGCTTTTAAAGGAAAGCGGAGGAGCAGCGGTTGGATGCTGCAGGTGAAGGTGATGATGTGGGGAAGTGACTTGTCTCAGGTGAGCTGGAGGGTAAAGCCCAGCACCCAGGAGCTTCCCGGCTGATGGGAGACTGGAGGAACCATTTGTGGAGATGAACTGAACACCAGCTCTGCCTTTGCAATGGGATTTGGGAGAGGAGTGAGCTACCTGAGGGGCTTGGCTGGCTTTGACACCTTTGTTCCTGTAGCTGAGTCAGCCTCGTGCACAAATGGGATTGGAATGGTATACGGAGGGTTCCTGAGAGCTGTGAAAAATAATGTGCAAAGCGTGAAAACATACTTGATAAGTTGTTAGCCCTTGATCCAGACTGTGAAAGGGAAGATGACAAGGTGCTGAGCTTTATCTCCAGATGTCCCTTCTTCAGCACTCAGTCTTGGATGAGAAAAATACTCTTTTTTTGCTCTCTGAGCGTCCTCACTTTGGAGTGAGGTGTTCTGTTGAGTTCAGTCTACCATGGTCTCCTGATGAGGACAAATTTCGCTATGCTGACTCTCCCCTTCCATTTTGTTTTGGATCTCTCTCTCTTTTCTGTTTCTCCTTGCAGCCATCCTTGCCGCTGCTTGGTATTTCCCAGCAGGAGCGGTGTGAAATTGCGGTAGTTATCACAGTTCGAGTTTTTGCCCATAGGTCTCTACAGAGTCGCAAGAAAACCCTCCTGGACCTTATTTAATTTCATGTTCGTGCTGGTCAAGTGAGTCTTTGAGGTCCTGTGTATTTGTGAGGAGCTATCCCTAAAAGTATAGCAAGACCCTGTGGTTTCTATGGAAGCTGGGACCAGCAGATGAGCTATTTCAGGAGCTGTTTGGGGCACATTTAGCATATTGCTCGACTATTTCAATGGAGCAATTAAATATTGCTGATGTTTTCATTGTTCTTCAGTTTGGCAGAAGTATTAAGACATTTCTTTACACATGCCATTGTTAAGTTTCAGAGTTAACAGTCTGCTGCTCTGTAGCTCGTGGTCTTCATTGGGTTGGGAAAAGGACGACTGTTCCTGTCTCAAAAATCTGGAAGCGTTGAGGCTTCTGGACAAGTAATCTCCATAAATGCTTTGGGATGTTCTCACCTCGGAGAAGGTGCAGTTCTGCTACCTAAGTATAATTAGCGCATTATTGAGTCATCTGAAATAAAGGGCTAGTGTAGCTAGCCAGTCATTTTCTGTTTGTTTGAGAGACTGGCTATTTTATTTTAATTTATTTACATATATGTGTGTGCATATGTATATACTTATATATATAGTTATTTACAACATAAATGCCTTGCCGGTGATCCTGAAAGAAGTGTCTTTCCTGCTTAGCTCAGACTGAAATAGGGATGACATTGGGTGTTCTCAAAACTTGTATGTATTTAACCATCAACTTTCCCGCTGAAAAGAGAGGTTTTGTTTCTTCCACGTCTGCCTTGGGCTGTGCCACGGTCGGTCTTGGCCTGCTGGACTCTGCATCATCATTGTTGGTCTTCTGCAACGTAGAGGTACCTCAGAAGTGGTCAGGAATGGGGATGGTGTCTCTATAATGGATTTGAGATCTTTGCTGTTTCGAGTTAGCTTTTGGAGACTACTTTGAAGGAGTCCATGGACCTCTGAGGCTTTAGGGTCCATAGGTTGAACAGGAGCAGCCTCCTGCTTACTTCAGAAAAACCCCCATCTCCTCTCCTACAGAGGCAACTCTTGGCCTCCCCTGTCCCCCAAGCACGTATCAGTCGTGGTACAGGAGAAGAAAAACCTGTTTCCTTAGGTGGTAAGAGAAGCTGTGGTGACACAGCTAAACTTCTGCCTCTGCTATCTCTGCAGGACCAAATCCTGCCGTGCCTGTCGGCCAGGAGCATGCCGCAGGAGTATTTCATAACGTGCAGCAATTTATCGAGGGCGTCTCCTCCGTGGCCACCAGCACTAGCTCACCTTTGCCTTCTTCCCCAGCATGGTTGCATCCACCATGCCGCTGGGTGGTGGTGGATGTCATCTGCATCTCTCAGGTGGCAGGATGGAAAGGTTTATGGGTGGGATGACGTGTCTGTGGTGGGGATGTGCCTGGGATGGGGAGCGGAGGTGAGTGGCTCTGTGGTGTGCCTCATCCCTTGGTGTCATGTCATGCCTGGGTGACCTGAGGATGCACGTGGGTGCCCACAAGCTTCTCATTTCTCAGCAGCAATTTTAGTTGGCCTTAATGCAAAAAAAACTCAACCAACCTTCCCCCTCCCTCCGGATCTGACCCATCTTGCTGGGACTGGTTTGTACAACCTGCTTCACCACTGCCAGAGCCTGGCCCACACCGAAGCAGAAGCTACAGGAAGACACACAGCTGCCACCAGCTTCCCCAGCCACCTGCGACAGGGAACCATAAGCGGGGTTTGTAATTAATTCTGAAAAATGCTTTTGAACTCATGAAATCCTGGAGGAGCTGCGTTGCTGGGGTTGTGTTCACCAGGACCTCGGGAGAAGCTTGGGAGAAGCTGGTGTTCACTACCAAGCTGTTGCCATTCGTCTGCCGCCGGTTTTATTGGGTGGTAGCTGGCCCAGGAGGTGGGCGGCTGGGTTGGTGTGGAGAGGGTGGAATGGGAGGCTGCTGCTCGGCGGCACGGCATGTCGCAGCAGTCCGGGTCTCTGTGATCAGCTGTGCCATGCCACGCGGCAGGGATGGCACCCGGTCCATCCCCAAGCTAGCGTTGAGAAGGTCTTCTGCAAATAAGTAGGTACGATCCCAAGGGTTTTGCATCGTTTGATTAAATCTCACGAGTCTGTCTTTGCAAGCACAAGGCTTTCGAGCTAGAACAGATATGAATTGCAGATGTTTCAGGGGTCTTGGCTGTCACGAGCGTTAAGCATCTTGTTTGTGAAGCCAGACCTTTGCCAGCCGGCACGAAGCTCGTCACGGGTGGTAGAGCCACCAGCGAGGTTGGGTCTGGGGCAGCTGCTTTGCAGAGCTGGACTCGCTCGTGGCTGTGGCTGCGAGCTGCTCCTGCTACGTGGTCCGTGGCGGCATCATTTTGGGGCCATCAGCTTCTTCAGGTGGCTTTGAAGGGTGGTCAGGTCTGCAAAAACACATCTAAGTGTTTCCTTATGGGGAATCTCGCAGGAATAATCATGGTGGGAATTTTAAGGGATTTTTTTGTCCTGTGGAGAAGTGTGCACTCTGATCACTGGTGGGACTGTCGTTTGCTCAAGGTCCAACCAGGCCACTCTGAAGCAGCGGTCTGCAAATGCTCTTTTGCTTTTGGGTGCTCCCTGCATCACCTGGCCAGAAGCAAACCCCTGGACCGGGGGGCTTCTGGGCACCGTGTCTGGCTGCAATGAAGCCAGAGGGGATTTGAATAACGTGCCATCAAAACTACCATCTTGGGTGTCTGGGCAAGAGAGGAAAAGAAAGCAGGAAGGGTTGTGGTTGTTGCTGTGGTTGTCAGCTGGAGTTTGATAAGAGAAATGTTTTATGTTTAAGGTGGTGTTTGCTTTGCACGGTGAGAAGAGGCAGGGGTGGATGCCTGCACCCATGGGAGCCGTATTCCCTTGCATCAGGGCATATCGGTGATCCAAGAAATTCCTCTTCCCAGGCAGGCGATTGGCTTGGAGGCGTCTTTGATTACATTTTTCTTTGGCTCGGGAAGCCTGGCTGGTGATCCTAAAACTTGCAGCAATAATTTTTGCAGCTGGAGGCTTCAGAGCAGGATGTGAAGGCTCGGGGTGCTTTTGGAAACGATTTCTTTATTTTTCTTGCCACGTCCATATCTCATCATCGCAAGCTAGTAGGTGAGTTAGGTGGCGTTTTCAGGGGCTGTGGGGTCTCACCAAGATGGCTACGGATGCCTCTAGAGGAAGAGGAGGCCACAGACATGGATGAAGGGCTGCAGGGGATCAGCTGTGATGAGGTGATGTATGGCTTTCTCCAAAGGCCCCTTGTTTTGGGACCAGCAGTTTCTCACGTTCCGACAACAGCTCTGAAATGAAACGCACACTTCTGGAAAGCTCTTCTGGTGAACGGCGAGTTTTCTATCCCTCCCTGCATCCCTGCTCTGTCCATCCCTGCACTAGCCTGGCGAAGGCAGAGGAGCATTTTTTCCTGCCTGTGAGGATGCTCGGAGCAGCATCGGTGGCAGGCAGGACATCATAGCCCCATGGAGCACTGTTTGTCGACAGAGCCGCAGCATCCTTCCCCGCTCGGATGCTTTTAATGCACAAATTCACCCCAAGGTGCTGGTCCCCTCTCTCTCCCTCCCAGCTTTCGGAGCATCTGCAGAGCACACATCGTCTTTCTCAAAATCGGCTCCAAGAAAGGATATTTGCACGGCTTTTTTTTTTAATATATTTGCATTACATGGGGTGAAAGATTATTTATCGACTGCAAACAGCCGCTTTGAAGCTTCTTCTCTGTATTTCTGTGTGTGTTTGTTTTGTTTTGTTTTTTTTAATTAACAGAAATGAGGCTTACGCACTCAGGCTGGATGTCACTCGCTATTTCTCCAGAAGCTTTTTTTAACCCGGCGACTAATTTCAGCCAAATTTGACAGAGGAGTGCAGGTCTCAAAGATAAGAACTTACAGGCTGTAAGAAAGAGGGTGGAAAAGGGAAATCCTACAAGGAGAGGCTACAGCAATCATGAGCTTAAATATTATCTGTCTGGCTACGAGCGGGTCAGTTAACTCAGAAGTGGCTTTAGTAATTCACTAAATTTTCTTTAAGGAAATAACCCAAATCACCTTGAACGTGGGGAAGGAGGAGCTGGCTGTAGGGATGCTGCCTGGGTGGGTGTGATGGGATGATGCTGTGTGACTTTTCAAGGTCCCTTCCAACCCAAACTATTCTGTTCTGCGCTGCCACGCTTGCAGAGAAGAGCTGGTGGCTGATTTCTTTCCAGAGTCTCCTGCCTGTGCCGGTATCCCGCATTTCAGAAGGGTTTTCCAGCCTTGAGCTTAGCCTCGCCGCGTACCTGCTGGGATGGATAATCGGGTATTATAGTGTTACTGTTCCTAATAGGGGCATTTCACGTGCTGCCACCTAGAAGCTCACGTAGAGCGTTTGCACACTGGGGAGTGCATAAAATCTGTCCCCAAAAGCTTGGCCAGGCTCTGCCCAGGCTTGCAGGTGTTTCCCATCAAGACTGAGGTCATGGCCTGGAGGAGGCAAGGCAGCAGCATGGTGGCTTTTCGGCACCATCTATGTTCAGTGAACTTGCCTTGCAGCTGGAGCTGCTGTTAAAAGTGATTAGTGACCCCCCAGTTCCCAAAGGAGCCGGAGATGATGCTCTGCCCCTCTCTGCTCCTGACAGCCTTTCCCATTCCAGCTGCAGCACGAGGCTGCCTTTTCTGTCCCTTTTCCCTTCTGCTGTCACTATATGCACTTNGCTTGTCCCTTAATTCCTTTTTTTTTTCTTTTTTTTTTTTTTTTTAAACTGGGGATTCTCTTCCTTTTTTGTCAGCTTGGAGAATGATTTTCCTTACACTCTTCTCTATTTAGGGCTCTGGGGGAGGCAGTGACTCAGCCTTTCCCCTGCTCCGGTTTGCACTGTCATCCCTTGCCCGCTTTGCCGAAGTTTTCCTTGAGCACCTTCGGGTTATGCTCGCTTCATTCAGCAGGAGCCCGTCTGCCTCCTCACTGCACGTTTCGGTGGGGAAGGGCACGGTGGGGGAGGATGAGCCGTCAGCAGGAGCTTTCCCCGTGCCAGGAGGATAGTAACGCAGCGAGGAGGACATGCTGCCAGACCTGCAGCAGCTCCAGGTCTCCTGCTCTGCTCCCCGTCTGTGAGCATGGACGTCTGCGGAGATGCAGGCGAGTCCAGCCAGATTAAATTTTGGGGGCTAGCCTAGTCATACTATTAAAAAAATTGATGCAATTAGATGGCACAGACTCACCAGGGAGAGGAGAGTGAAGATTACTCCAGTCGTGCTACCAGCACCGCTGAAGGATGCCATTCTTGCCCGGGCACTGATGGGAGAGGTCTGCGTGGATGATGGATGCATGATGACGCTCGCTCCGTGCAGGACTGCTGCCAGCTTGCCTTTCACGGCAGAGCTGAACCAGTTGCTAAATACCAGGGGGGAAGCATTGCTTGCTCTCCGCAGGGCTTTGAGACACTGCTGCTCAGCGAAGGAGTCGTTAAATCGTCTGCCACGCTAAGTGACACCAGGCATTTGGCGTGCCATGTACTATTTTAAAAACAAGTGCATTACTTTCAGGTTAATTGTTCTCCTCTTCTGGAAGCCAGCACAGCTGACTCTGCTTCTTTCTAATGGGGAGAAGGGAAAATAAAAAGAAGAAAAACTCCTAAGCCCCCCCAGAACCCTTCCTCTCCCCCTCCAAAACCCAGAAACCCTGAAAGCAATTTCGCTCTGCTCAGGAAATTCCACCATGTGCCAGTTATTCCTTTGTTTTATAAGATTGTTGGAGTAGGAATTACCTTTGTCTCAAATTATTCTTCTCTCAAATTTTATCTTCTCTCAAAGTGTTACTCCCAAGAGTAATAATTTGCATGCGATAGGATCCTTGCTGAGGAGCTCTTACCTCCATGGCAGCAGTCCCATGCCTTTGCTGTCCTTCACTGATGGTCGGCCCTCCTGGGTGGTCTCTTAGGTCCCTGGCTGGCTATGGCTGGGAGCAAAGTCTTGTGTTTTTGTGTTGCTGAAGGTCGGGAGCGGCTTGGCAGTGTTTCTCTGGTAGCTTACGGCAATAGGGCTACCGGTGCTTCATAACAAGTCCTCACTCTTGGTCTGTGTGGTGCGTGCAGCGGAGTTTGATCCCACTTTGGCATGGGTGAATTTCAGTCAGTGGTGAATTTTAAGGTTCCACAAGCCTTTGGTAGAACATCAGTAACTCCAAACACGGCCTTGTTGAAGCTTGTGTGCTGTGAGCGAGGACTTCTCTGGTGGTCACAAGTTTCAAGCTTTTTTTTTTTCTGCATGTTAACGCCTCATTTGGCACCAAAAGTTGTAGCTCTTGATACAGACCTTCATCATGACCCTGTTGTGCCAGAGGCTTGAGGAGAACTGAAAAGCAAGGCCTTTTGGCACGCTGGGTGGTAGTCTCATGTCATGGGATCGGTGCCAGCAGAGCTTTTAATAGCTTGGTAATGCTATGTTTGCTCAGCAGGGCTAAACCAAGCTTCTGCAGTGTGGCTGGAGCACTTCTAAGGTCCTTCTAAGTACGTAGGGGGTGCCTGGGAGTCCTCATCTTGAACAGCGAATGCGATCTGCTGGTAGCAAAGGTACCTTGTTGAGTGCCCCAAAACAGGGCCTTGACTAGCACAAGATCTTGGGGTAAGGAGCACAGAGCCCAGGACCCAGAAGTTACGTCTGATCTTTTTTGGGGTCTCTGTTGAATCAGACTCGTCCAGTTCAGCCAGATGTTTCTGGAGAAGGTGTGGTAACTTTGCAGGAGGGAGGTTTCACCTACCCTTCATGTTACTTACCTTCTCAAGGAGCTGTTTGCCATGGAAAGCGTGTGGAGGAGGCTCTCTGGGCACTGCCAACCATAAATACACAAGGAAGGAGTCTGGTTGGAAAGATGAAGGAGGCACTTTGTAAGGAAGCCATCTCTTTGGTCTGGTAGTCAGCAAATACGGTGGTACACTGATGGGGATGCTGGTGGTTAAGCTGTCTCTAGTAAATAAATGTAAACTCTGAGAATTTCCAGGTATTTTTACAAGAAACCCCAGAAAATGAAGCCTATTGCTTCTTGTAATACCCACGTCAGATCACACGTCTTCTCCTTCCTCAAGTCTCTCGGTCCTTGCCCTGGGCCAGCCGGTCGCAGCGTGTGGAGCATGGGTGCCTGGGGACATCACGTTGCCATTTCTGTCTGATTCTGGCTGTTGTGAGACACTGCGGGCATTAAAGTCAAGTTTTATGGGAAGTGGTTTAAATTTGCTTCATGATAAGATGGGTGGCTGAAGTTGTGAAAGAACTTGTAATTGAGGAGTTGTGGAAATTTAGCAGCTGAGGTGAATATTTGTGTGGAGGTGGTCGGGTGTGCTGGGAAGTCTGAAGTTGGTCATCACCTAGAAACACATCAGTAACCCAACTTGGGGTTTGCTTGCTTGTGTTCATCTTTTTTCCTTTTTCTTTTAAGAAATCCAACCAAATTGTGAACCTGTGAGAGGCCGTTCGTTAACCAGCATGGTGGTGGTTGAGCATCTGGTGGTGTGACTCTCGGATCCGTCTAGGTGGATGTCAAGAGGTGGATTTGTTGGCGAGTCCTCCCTTCTGTCCCTTAATGCTTCCCAACTCTTCCACTTGTCTACAAGTGTTACACTGAGCTTGATGTGGAGTGTCAGCCAGTAAAGCTTCTTTCCACAGGTTAATAAGCCTCAAACTAAAATTTTTCGCTTATTTCCTTAATCCTGTCTGTTTTTCCACTTTCTTACAGTAGACACATCTGTTGTGTGCTTCCAGATTCTCTTGTTGTCTCTTGCGCATCACCCAGGGATGCGAATGAAAAGCGTTGTCCTCGCAGCACCTACACTCAACTCAGACTACATTAGTTCTCTTCTGAGCATCTCTGTCTATTGATTAAAGCATTAGGAGGAGTGTCAGCTTGGAAGCAATGGGTTTGATTAGCTAATTATTTTAACAGAAAAGTGATGAACTTTGATTCAAAGTGCATGAGAAACTGTGGCTGCTGTTTTCTAAGGTGCTGGAGGGAGGTCGGAGTACCTAACCAAATGAGAGTATCGGTCGGGAAGCTAACGAGAGGAGTTTGCTGTCTGAACATGAGCATCCTGCATGAGGTCTTCTGTGTGACCTAGGATTATGGACAAATATTTGTGTGTATTTAAGGGGGGGCTGATGGTTTTTTGGCTAATGAGCTTTAGTTCTGCAGGAACTTTGTGGTTGCGTGAAGCATGTACAGTTGAGTCTGTAGGATGCTCTTCTTGGGTAAAGATTGGGTTTAACTGTTGTCAGTCAGTCAGTGAAGTACTTATGTCCTGAAGGACTTCATGTAGTGGTGGAGTACTCGGCAGTTGGCTGGTGGGAAAAGCTTGCTGGTATTGACACGTCTTGCTGGAGGTGTGGTCTGAAAGTGGGAGGCTTCACGAGAGCATCTCATGTCATCGGTTGGGGTGTGGGTTGACCTTGGCCGTCCAGGGAGCTGATGTAGGGGCAAGCGGGAATACTGGTGAGGTCTTTGCAAAGCAGCAGCTCAGAAAAAATGTTGGCGAGACCAGTGAAAGAAGTATCTGCCTCCACTGTTAAGAAAAGCAAGTGGTTTTTGGAAGGTGGGGGTTTGATTCAAGTCGCCATCCAAAGGGAGACCCTGAAGACCAAGCAGTAGGTGACTGGTTTCTGTCTTCTGGATTAGAGGCTGGGCCCCGGTGTTGGACGGCCAAATTGGAGACAGATGATGGCTCTCGTGTGATACAGATGGGGAGGAAGAGGGAGGGGGGAGGTCAGGGCAGTGAGCACATCCTCCTCTTTGGTCTCCCTTTCCTGTTTGCTTGGTCTGGTATCAAACATCTGGGTGTGAGCTTGGTCCAACAAGCTACAGCTTGGCTGTAGCTGGGGCTCTTTCAAGTCCTTGAGCCCTGAGGCTGCCAGGATGGGCAGAGCTAATGTCAAACCATCCAGGAAGGAAGAGATGGGTAATGGAAAGCCTCCAGCTCCCTTTTTACAGGGAAAAGTGCATACATACCCTATACAGCACTTGCTGTGTGGGACCATCCTCTTTGCTTCCTGGAGCAGAAGGCTTTGCTCGTTGAGAGTGATTGTTGTGTGTTTGGGCTTCACGTCAACCTCTTACCTCTCCTAAAGGTCAACCTGGACTTTCAGGCCACTTGCCGCTGGGAAGAAGTTTATTCTGGCTCTGATTAAGCTGTAGGTCAGACCTGGTGGCTTTGTCCTGGAGGTCTGGGCTAAAGGAGTGTCCCCCTAGGCAAGATCCTGGAGTTATTCTGGATTGAAAGAAGCTCTGGAGGTCCTCTGCTCAGCGCAGGGCCAGCTTCTAAGTCAAACCTGCCTGCTCAGGGCCTCATCCAGCTGAGTCTTGACGCTGTTTCCAAGGATGGAGATCACACACCCCCTTGGGTCACCCGTTGGGTGCTGAACCACGCTAACGGTGAAGGAATTTTCTAATATCCCATCGGAATTTCCCATGCTGCAGCTATCAATCCTCAGACCTTGAGGTGAGCAGCTGCTGTGGTTTGCAGCTGGAGAAGGCGTTCTGCTACCGGTCTTGTCCATGCTCCTGGAATGTTGCTGTTGGGTTTCTCAGCTCCGCGGGGACATCACCACTTTTTAGCAAGGCAGCAGCGCGTGTGTGCTTGTGTGCAGCGAGAAGGCTTATCGCCAGCTGACCTAATTATTATAATCTCGCTCTTCCCTAGATAGTGCAGGTTTCCTTGGCTCTCAGGAGGCTTCCCTGGTTTCTCCAAGCTGCTGTTTGATTTCTCGTCTGTCTCTTAATAATATTGTTCATTTGTTCGGGCTAGGTGAGCCAGAGAATAAGGTTTGTAGCCAGATATAGTGCAATGCTTGTGAACTGCTTTTCCTGCTCTGATGGCCATCCTGCTGGGTTTGGTGGCCCAGCCTTTTTTTGTTCCCTATCCCATTTTTTTTTTTGTTCCCTATCCCATTTTTCCTTCCTTCTGCCTGACCCCTCCTGCTGCCCTGCCCTCCCTGCTGCGGATTCCCCGTTCCCTACCTGCCCCCATTCCTTTCCATAAAGGGTTTATTTAGGTACAGATATAGGCCAGCTACCTTTCAAAGGTGCCAAATTCTTTTTTCAGCTAGACAGGGATTTGCAGCATGTTAACAGGATTTAACAGCTACTTCAACATAAATAAAATAAAGCCTAGGAGAGAGGAAAAAAAAAAAAAAAAACAAAACCCCAAACCAACCCAGCAACAAAACATTGCATCTTAGGGTGAGTTCCCTCCATTCATAAACTTAATTTTCTTCCTGAAAACTGAAGTTGGGAATTATGCCTGTGCTCTCTGAAAGCCTCCGCGGTCCCCGTCAGGTAGAGAATAACCCCATATAACTCGGTGCCTCCTTGCAGGGACAGGGCTTAGCGCAAAGCTCCCTGGTTAAACCACCTGATGGGATCAGCAGAGGTTAGCAGCACCGCAGGGGCTTGGTGGCAGAGGGTTTGAAAAACAACAAGTCAGCAGCATTACCCTGAAAACCTGTTTTGTTTTCTTTTTTTTTTTTTTTTTTTTTTCAATCCCGTTGTCATGTACAAGATCCAGTTTGACCTGAAAGGGAGCAGGAGAGGATGCAGTAAGGCATCATCCCAGCATCAGCGAGGCTTTATCTGCATTGGGGTTTCTGCAGCCCTGGGTGTTATCTTGTGTAATGACTGATAGTCTCTGGAGAGTAAGTATTTCCTCCTGGGGCAGAGCAGCCCGTGGAGGAGCTGGGAATAAGCCAAAGCAGAGGCATCGCTAGGAGGATAAAGCCCGAAAGGGCTGGCAGCGGGGTTGTGCCTCGTGTCTCACCTTGCCTGCAGAATTGGGGCTGCAGGGCTCCCCCCTCACTTTGGGGGGATGTGGGTTCCTATTTTCCTTATTTCCCTCTTCTTTTTAAAAAAAAAAAAAAAAGGGTCATATATGTAACACTATCCTGAGGTTCCTATGAGTTTCTAATATATATGTTACTTACAGTGACACTTAATGTGTGCTCTGTCCTGGACGGCGTCCTGGTGGATACCCCAAATTACCCGTAGATATTCTGAGTACTCCTAAATATCAGCCCATAGAACAAATAATTGATACTAACTGTATTTTTTTTTTTTTTTTCAGTTAATTAGCCTGTAGAAAAATCGTAAGGGTAGTTGCAGGGGATAAGAGGATTTTTAGCTGGGGTCAATCAGAGTCGATATTTTTATTTCATTAAAACAGGAAAGAAAATAAAGTCAAGTCACATTTGCTTTGTTCAATCCAAAATGAAATATGCTTTAAAGTAATTTACAGCATGATGGAGAGCTGTGGAAATTTAGCGTACATCACTGTGAAATAGAAGTAAAAATCCTTTGTTTAAAAATACCAAACGCTAAAAAAAAAAAATCGAAAGAACTTTTTCCAGCATTTTCTTCCCAGCATTTTGGCTGCAGTGACTTGACCAAAACTATTTAAAATTCACCAAGCCAAAGCTGGGCTGCTGGCAAACAAGCGATTTATTATTTATTTTTTTTAAATTATTATTATTTGATGGGTTCAGCCTTTGACTTCTGCAAAAGGGGATTCAGGTCCTCGGATGAATGCAGGTAGGGGAGATACGTGACCCTTGTCCGACACTGGAGGAAGGGACACGTGGGACTTGAGCACCAGGTCTTACCTCCCATTCCTGGAGCTGGAAGGCATTCGGCTTCTTCTGGACGTTGTGGACATGTGGGGATGCTCACCAGCAGCAGGGTATCCCAGTGGACCAGGGGTTCTCAGCAAGAACCAAGGATCTTCACGTTCCCTCTGGGAGGGAAAAGCCCTGACAAAAACTCTAGTGGGAGCCGGGAAAGCCTCGGCATTTTGTGGTTATGTTAGTGGTGGTTGCATCTTCCGCTGAAGTCTCCAAGTGCTTGCAGTAACTCAGGGCTAGGCGCGGAGTTTGTTTTCTTGATCCTTCATATTGTATAATTTATTCCAGAAGCGTCTTTTCCAGTCCCTCGTTAAGCTCAGTTACTTAATTGGTTGGTCATAAAGATCCCTCAGATGCCCTCATCTGGCCGGCACTGTACAGGCATCCAAGAGCCGGCAACGATGGGCTTCCACCTGCAAGGCCCTTTAATGTGAGATACCATCTGGGTATACAGCGTTATACAGTCTCTTGATTGATCAAATTCTCCCTTACCTCTTTTCTTTTCTTATTTTCCCCAAGTTAAATAGTTTGGGCTCTTTATTTGCGTCTCTGAGGTCAAAGGTACGTGAATAGTAGGCATCCTGCTATGATGTTTCTGCTGAAACTGCTGATGCTGCTCCCCTTTGCTGCAATTACAGTCCTCCCCTCGTGTTCTCATTATGATTAACTTTGGGGCTGTTAATCCCTTGGGTGTAAGCAGAGGTTGGCCGGAGGTGCAGGAGGGGACTTTTTCAGATGCTAATCTGGCCTGGCACGAGCTCCTTAGGTCCCTGCAGCCGTATTCGGTGGGGCTGCCGCATAGTGAAGGTCATCGCGGGAAGACCTTCATGATGAACGTGAAGGACCCTTCAACAAAAGATCAAAAAATGGTGTAAAACTCATTTGTGGATGTGTTTCTGGGTTGTCCTTATGCCTGCAGGTTCCCCAGTTGCAGAGGTTAGGGCAGTCCTGGACATGGCTGGTGAGTTTTCCACTGTAAGTGGGGTCTTGGGGTAGACACAGCTGTCCTGAAAGATGGATCCTGTTGGTCTTTGCTGTCTGCAGGTGGTCCTGCATCCTCCAGTCGTCATCCAGCCCTATAGGAACAGCGTTTCCATTTGGGTCAGGAGGCAAACGTATCAAAATAAGTATTTCTGGCACTATCCCTGACCAGGCTGTGTTTGTGGAGAAAAAGCTTCTCTGGATGCCGCCTTGGCCTGGTTTCCTGAGGTGCTGGATACTTACTCAATACATTCATCCTGGAGGCATTCCAGAAACTAAGGCCAAACTTCTGATGTTCATCAAAGATCCTCTAGATCTATGATGCCTTCCCTAAAAGTAGCACCTTGAAAGCTCCAAGACCTCTTTGGTCCTCCCCAAGCTAGAAGGGAAAGCCAAGCATTTAAAATAAGTCCTAACCGGGCTTGTTGTGTTTTACAAGAGAGGGAAGCGAGGCACGGTGGTGGAGCCATCCCAATCACACATGCAGCGTGTGGCGCACTTGGGTCCATGCTGGATGGAGCACTTGGACACAAGGAGCAGCTCAAGGACATTTTGGGATGAACTTGAGGTTCTTGTCCCCAGCACGCTGGCAGCAATGCAGGGGCTCAGTGGGGCATCCGAGACTTGAGGTTTGCAGAACCACACTGATGTCAAGGACACTGTCAGCAGGGCACGTTAGGACGTAGGGTTGGTGGATCCCAAGGCTAAATGTCACCTGTCTTGATCTGAGCTAGTCGTCTAGACTGTCGTCGCTGCTGGTGCAGGTAAACAGACACTCCCGAAGCTCGCTTGATCTCATGTTCGTCTCAAAATAGGTCAGCTATCGTGTCCTGGAAGTACCTGTCTCTCCCTTTGCTTTGTGTTAAAGAAAACCTCCCTGTCCTCCTGCCTGTCAGGGTTCAGCTGAGTTGAGCTGCTTCATTTACCTCTTATTAATCAAACCCAGCTGTCCCCTGGGCGATAAACGTAGCTGCGCAAATACTTGCAGCATCTTCACCCCCTGGGGTCTGGCAGTCTGCTCTTCTTCCCGTCCCCATCGCTGGCTGCTTATCACCCCTCACTTGCTGCCATTTAGGGGGGGAATAACTGATGGGGGAGTGGGGTCTCCTGGGAGGGGCTTTTGGGGAGATTTGCGGCTGCGTTGCTGCTGCAGAGCATGCGGTGAGCAGAGCGGTAGCCTGGGAGCGATTGGGGAAAAAATGCACTTCAAGCCTCAAAAAGGAGGCTGGTGGCTGGCCAGAAACTCCCAAAAATTCCTTTCTGGGGAGGTGCTTTCCTTGGTATTTGCGGGCTGGTTCCTTAAGGGAAGTGCATTATCCTGGTGGATTGGTTCAAGCTGTCTCATGAGCAGCTGGAGCTAAAAGCTGGGGATGGATTCGAGAGGAGGGTTAAGCCCATGGGCTTGGTCCACACTGCTTGGGCAAAGCAAAGCTTGGGAAGGGCCTGATCACCACCCTTCCAGCGCTGAGCATTACCTTCTGCTGGGGCTTTGGCCAGCGTGGTGGGGTGGTGGGTCCACAGTGAGCTGGAGCACGTCCCTGCCACACAGCAGCATCCCTGGGCTTGGTGGGACCTTTGGTGGGCACAGTGGTGTCTGCACTGGGTCACATCCCTTCCTGGAGCAGATATCGGGATCCTGATGTGAAATCTGGGTACCAAATGTGCTCTCTGAATTGTTTTCAGAAGTAATGTGTGAGATCTTTGTAGGCTGAAAAATGGATTTAGGGTCTGCAAGGGCATCTTCCCAAGCTGTTGGAGCTGACTTAGATGATGCCCTTTGCCCACAGCAGTCTGAGGGAGCCAGGTTTATTTGGATGGTCCCTCTGGTTGGAGTGAGAATCACTTCTCCGTAATGCAATCATTTTGCTGGATGGAAACCTGCTGTCTAGGCCACGTCCAGGCCATGTGGCCAGGAGCAGGAGCTAAGGAGGACACAAGGAAAGCAGGGAAAGCTTTGGCAACCGACTCACTCCTGGGTCAAAAACCTGTTGTTTAATGCGTGAGGGTCGGTCGCCTTGCTGGGTATGTGTTGGGCTCTGTCCTTCTTTCCTGAGCAGAAGGTTCAACAAGTAGGTAGGACGTGGGAGATGCTGCCCCTGGCTTTTTCCTTCTTTTTGCAAGAGGCTGCATCTCTTTTATTAGTATATTTAAATCTGGAAGAAGCCAGAAGCAGGGACAGCAGTCCTGGAAAGCTCAGCTTTCATGACACTGATGTCCCCATTCCTTGGCCAGCTCTGTGTCATGGTGGACCTGCTCACGTGGTGTTGAACACCAACCCCACAGGGTTCCCTGTCCTCTTGTGCTTCTGCAGGGTTTTGTTTCCTTCCCTGCTTCTTAATTTATTATTACTAGACCAAAAGCATTTTGAGGAAGGGACTTCTTTTCCTTCTGCAGGTACAGAATTGCCAATTTCCCAAATTCTTATTCTTTTCTGCTAGAATGTTTAGAAGATCACATCGATGGCAGTGTTGTGGATGCTGCCTGTATGGGAACTGATAAGGTCCGGGACTGATGCTTCCGGGGTGGCTGTGATGTAAAAGCCAATCTGCTCTTTATTTTATAACTTGAACATTTGAATGCGGTGGAGGAGTGGGGGGTCCGGGATCCAAAGGCAGGTTTTGGAAGTTTTGTTTGTTTGTGGGTGTTGTTGAGTGGGGTTTTTTAGGGTTTGGGTTTTTTTAGCACTGAAAGTAATTAAAGATTCAGAAAATATCTGCGTGGAGTCGTTCAGATGACTTTAACTATCTCAGAGAGAAACATGGTAAGTTGTTTATTTTCCCTTTCCTCTGCAAAAGGGCAGAGGTTTTACCGGCTGTTTTTTCTTCCCAGTTGCAGTTGAGCAGCTCGCGTTAGGCAAAAGGCACAGAGATCCCCATGGGCGAGCCAGGCTTGGGTCGTAGGGAATTGTCTCTGCTTGAAATCTGCTCCTTCCTTTGCTCATGTAACCCAAGCCCAAACATCACCGGATCCGAGGCCGGGAAGGATTGTTCCCCTTGGTCAAAGCAACAGGAACCCAGGGACGATTTGCTTTTCTCCATGGTGCAGAATGCGGCTGATGTTGCAAAAAGCATCATGCTTCCATTTCATCTTTCGAAGACCGTGAATAAGGAGGGCACCTGAGGGTCTCCTACTCCCAGCCTTGTCACACAGAAGAGCTTAATTTCCAAAAAAGAGGAAAGCCATGATGAAGGGAGCAATCGGTGGGGATGGAGGTGAGATTCCATGAGGATGTGAATTTCATGAGGTTTAACAAGGCCAAGTGCAAGATCGTGCATCTGCGTCAGAGCAATCCCTGGTATCAACACAGGCCGGGGGATGAAGGGATGGAGAGCAGCTCTGCCGAGAAGGACTTGGGGCTCCTGGTGGTTGGAAAGCTGCACATGAGCCAGCATGTGCCACCCGCATCCTGGGCTGCATCCCCAGCAGTGTGACCAGCAGCAAGGGGGATTCTGCCCCTCTGCTCCGCTCTGGTGAGACCCCGCCTGGAGTACTGCGTCCAGCTCTGGAGTCCTCAGCACAAGAAGGACATGGACCTGATGGAGAGGGTCCAGAGGAGGCCACGGAGATGACCCGAGGGCTAGAGCCCCTCTGCTGTGAGGACAGGCTGAGAGAGTTGGGGGTGTACAGCCTGGAGAGGAGAAGGCTCCGGGGACACGTTATTGTGGCCTTTCAGTATTTAAAGGGGGCTTAGAAGAAAGATGGAGAAAAACTTTTTAGCAGGGCCTGTTGTGATAGGACAAGGGGTAATCATTTTAAACTAAAAGAGGGGAGATTCAGACTAGGTAGAAGGAAGAAATGTTTTACGCTGAGGGTGGTGAGACACCGGCCCAGGTTGCCCAGAGACGTGGGAGATGCCCCATCCCTGGAAACATTCCAGGTCAGGTTGGATGGAGCTCTGAGCAACCTGGTCTAGTTGAAGATGCCCCTGCTCATTGCAGGGGGGTTGGACTGGATGGCCTTTAAAGGTCCGTTCCAACCCAAACCTGTGATTCCCAGGAGCAGAGGACCAGCTGGCTCCTCCTAGCATAAAATCCCCTCCATCCATCCAGAGTGGCAGCCCCAGCATTTTGGCTGGTGGCCGAGGTATGTCCTCTGAATGCTGCTAAAAGCCGGCGTACAGATGCAAAAATGCTCTTTGCCAGCAAACTACGGGCATGGTTTAATAGGGATTAAGCACCCTCCGCGCCTGCCCTGCTGCTGACCGGGGGATGCCACTCCCGCCCCATCCCTCCCTGCCGGCAGTGACCCACGGGATGGATTACTTCAGCGGGTTGACATCTCAACTTAGAGTTGGCTGTGTCTTTTAGGATTACAGGGCTTTTCACAGCCCAAGTGCCCATTATATTGCCTGGGTGCCTGGAAAGAAAAGATTTACTCTCCGATAATAGTTTCCCTTTGGTTATTTGTAAAAGACGGTATGTGGCAACTGGTGCCGGCGTGCGAACGCGCCGTTGAAACGTGCGATTGCAAAGTGTATGGATCAGCTGGTTATTCTAATGCTTTTATTTAGGACGTGGGCTGTGCACTTTGCCTGCAGAGCGCTGCCTGCGCAGGGAGTTTTGCACCCTGGCCGCTGCTTCCATGGGATCAGGGCTTATCCCCCGGGATTGTGGAGGAGCTGGGCAAAATGCAGGCGTTGGTTGCCTGAGGATTGCTGCCCGCTGCATAGAGGGGCACACGTGTTTGCACGGTGTATGTGTGCAGGCCCTCCTGCCAGGAGAACATCCTTCGTTCATGTCTTCTAGCGTAATTCAGAGGAGGCCATGGAGATGCTGGGGGGGCTGGAGGACAGGCTGTGAGGACAGGCTGAGAGAGCTGGGGGGGTTCAGCCTGGAGAAGAGAAGGCTCCG
>VYZM01004881.1:136931-182931 GCA_013398915.1 Dromas ardeola | reverse complement strand
GGTTGGAACTACATGATCTTTAAGGTCCCTTCCAACCCAAACCATTCTGTAATTCTACGAATTCCTGCTCTTGAAGGAGGAACAGTGCAGCTCCAAAGAGGAGATCGTGGAGCACATGTGAGATATGCTCTTTTTTTTTTTGCTATTTCTTCAAATATTTTTATTTCATGATGTTTCCTTTAGAAAAGTGAAAAACAACAAGGATAAGATGTAATGGGGCCCTCTCCATTGGCTTTTAGTAGAAGTAGGGAAATGTGGAAAGGGATTAAGTCTGGCTTAAGTCACAGTTTGTAGTATCAGCCAATGTAGAAACAGGTTATAAAACTCAGGCTGTTCTTGATTCGGGGGTTTGTGGTTGCGGGTTTTTTTTATGACCTGCTTCAGGGTTTATTTCTAAAAATTCTGATGTATTTGCATGGATCGAATTTGTATAAAAATCAGGGGACGGGGAGCGTGCCTTGCTCTTGTGTTGCAGCCAGAGTGATGCTCCGGTGGACCCCCTTGCCCTGGCATCCCACGTAGCGGAGCATCCCACCGCGGGATGGGACCAATGTCTGTCAGATGGGCCATAAACCCACCTCCATTCACCTTCTGAAGTTGAGACAGTGGTTTTATTAGCTGTGTACTGGTTTTGCCTTTCTTTTTCTTGGCAACATCCATTGCAAACCAAAGGTAACATCTTCCCCCCACCACCACCACCACCACCGCCAGGCAAGGAAGCCCATCTGGTGGGAAACCGCTCCAACCTCGTGCGCAGATTTGACACACAAAAAGACTTTGTGTTTCTAAAAGTGACAACGCTTTGTGGGGTTTTTTTTTAAAAAGAAAAAAAAAAAATCCACCTCCCAACCACGAAAAATTCCTTATTGCAGTGAAGCAAGCTACGTAATAAATTATTGTCTGGCTGAGAACAAGGAATTTCTAGCTTTCTGCTTAATTTTCTCCCTTCCTTGCTGGATCACTGTGTTCAGGCGGCTGCTTTGGGTTGGATTTCTGTGGCCTTTTGCACTTGGTTGTCTCCTGGCTCTCTCCTTTGTTGTTTTTTTTTTTTTCCCCTCGATTTATTTCTGTGTTTTTATTTTAATAGCTCTGTTTTGATGCGCTGTGGTGTTCGCCCGCTCTGTGGCATGCCAGGCTCGTGGATGGCACTGCAACGTGGCAGCTGTTGGGCTTTTTTCCTGTCACTTGGGCTTTTCTGCATCACCAGGTACCAGAAACCAGACCTGAGACTGGAGGGATGATGAGATACATAAAATGCTCAGCCAGCCATGGATGCATCAGTATCTGAAAAGCCCAAGGGTAGTGCCAGCAGCAGTCGCTCAATGTGGTTTTCAAAGGTGTTTACATTTTAATTAGAAAAGGATCAGATCCAGGATATAATAATTTATATTGCTGCGCTTCATGTTTTGGTGTATGGAAAAATAGCAGCTATGGAGCAGCAAATCCAAACCAAACACGTGATGCTTCGTCTGTGCTCGTGGAGACGCGGTAATACCTGGACGGAGGGAGTCATGGTTCATCTCGATTGCTTTCATTTTCCATAGTAACTGCTCCTGCGGTTTGCTGGGTACAAAAGCTGGCCGCCGGCAATAAAGATAAACTGCTCCTTTCATTCACCGAGGTGCTCTCACTGCTTTAGAAAGACACATTGCTAATTACTTGTTGTTGGAAATCGGCTGGATTAGGAGAGAGAAAATATTGCTGCTGAAGGAGCTCATTAAAAGGTGATGCTGGGAAGCGAGCGGCTGCCCGCCGCCCGCGGCCGTGCTGATAGGCAGGAGTTCAAACCCCAAACGCAGACGGTTAAAGGTCCTTCTCCTGTACAGCTGCCAGAACGTAAGCTGGCAGACGGTTATTTGCGGAGTTACAGCACGCAGAGGATTTCGCCTGACCTGAAGTCATTGATAAGAAGTAGGAGAGTTGTCCTGCACCCGTTGGGCCATGCAGGCGAGGCATTCCTCACCTCCCAGGTTTGGGGCAGAAGGGATCTCCTTCCTCATGAACTTCAGCAGTGGCTTCGGAAAGGCTGGCTTGGAGAAGACAGGGGGGAAGCAGTGTGAGGGCCATAATGATGGAAGGGTTGACCATGTGCCCAGATAGGCACCGAGCAGAAGAGGGTGTCATCTCACTGAGAGGTGACGTCCAACAGGCCTTCACTGTAGGGAGCAATGGGGTGGGTTTTGGAGAGCAGACGAGAAATGTGAAAATCGATGTTAGTTGCTCATGGGGTAGGACGTGGTGTCTGCTGGCTGGGGCTGGGCTGGAGCCTCTCCCTGTGTCTCCCTGGGAGGTCTCTTCAGTTTGTTTTTACCATCATGCCATGCAGGCACAGATAAATAAATCTGTGGGCTGCTGGGGTGCTTCTTGGTTCATGTCCCAGGTGTCTCAGAGCAGAAGGGACCTGCTGGATCACAGTGGTATTTAAAATTTATTTGTTATAAACTCCCAAGGGAGAGCGAACGCGGGAGGGACGCTGAATATCCTACCACAGAAGACTCTGGAAGGAGGTGGCTGCGTCAGTATGCGAAGAATTTGCACCGTGGCTGCCTTTTATAGGAAGCATCTCTTGTTCCTAGGAAAACCTGGGATGATAAATCTCATACGGCAAGAAAAAGGCTTTCGGTGATCCGTCAGGGTAGCTCTGGAGCCCGTCACAGTCTGGCTCTCCAGTGGCTGGCCTGTGATGGCATTTCTGGGGAATAAATCTTCTGCAGAGAGAGGCGGCTCCGCGTTCCTCCTGCCCTACATTGGAATTGTGGAGGCACAGAGGATTGGCATGTGAACCTTTTAGTGTTTAACTGGAGGATAAGTAAGGAAGAGACATGGGTTCTTCAATTGGGATGCCTCGAGTGAGTCATTTAAACCCATATCTAAACAGCTGAGGCTAGGTGGTTGGAAAGATGGGCTGGGTGCTTGCCATTTACTGGGATTTGGTGGTCCTTTGACCGTTTGATAATTGAACTTTGATACAGGTACCTAAATCAGGAGAAGCCTGATGCTATGCACTGCACTAAGCAGATGAACTTTGTCTTTTTAGAGATCTTTTCCAATCATCTTACCGAGATGTTAGCATTGAGTATTAACTCCTGGCAGTGTAGTTGGGGGGTAAATCCACTTCCAACTTTTGCTATTTGTGCATGTGATAGCACGGTGCTTCTGGTTCCCTTGTCTTTGAAGGCCATAACCTTCAAAGAAACTTGTGTGTGAGAAAGCATTTTAGGCTTTCAACATCCATCCAATGGAAGCCAAAAAACGGCAAAAGCAACCTCTTTATTTTGTTTCCTTTGCTGATGCCCAGCCAGGTTGGACCTTGGGTAGGAGCAAGAAGGTATGCGGTAGTTGGCTTAATGGTAGGTTAGGATGTTGGTTTGTCTTGCTGAGTTGGAGCAAGAATTGTTTGAGGAAGATCTCTTCATGGGCAGCAGTCTTGCTGACAAGGTTGCCATGTCAACATGTTTTGGACTAGAAGACCCCACTTCTCACTTCAGGGAATGATGTTTGCATGGGGCTGGAGTCCCTGCTCTCTTGGGATGGCTGGGGCACAGGTGGGTCCCACCCCAGGGGAAGAGTCGTGTGTGGCTGCCCTGTGGTGCTGCCTCGGCGTGGCTGGGTTGCTGCAGTCCAGGTTTTGGAGAAGCTTTGTTCTGGTGTGCTGGAGAGAGGATGGCTGGAGCATCTGCCCTGGGGGAGGATGTGCGTGTGAGGTCCTCTCACCCGGGCCACAATGAGCTGATGGAAGTGCATTCCCGTCCCTGTGCGTCTGTCTTCTTACCATGGACCCACCTTGCTTTTCTTACATCATTTTTGTTGTAAGTTCCCCTGTGCTGTTGTGTCCCACACATCTAATCCAAACTGGTTTCCTTCTCCATTGCTGTTCTTCACCGATCAGACTCACCACTTGGTTCCTCAAGTTCAACACAAGCCTGGAGCACCTTATGGAGATGGGGTATGTGTTGGGCTTGACACCCTGAGCCATGGGCAGGCCCGCAGGGTGGGCTGGTCTGCTGCGTGGGTGCTGCTTTCACCCTCCGTCTACTGGGTGAACACAGAAATGTCATAAAAAATGCTTGTTCTTACTGAGTTTATTTGCTGATTAAGGGTAAAACTGTGGAATTGCCATAAACTGTATAATCTTACTAAAGCAAGAACCCTGTTTATGTCACTCTTTAAAATAACAGCTATTAATAATAATAATACATTACAGTAATGCTGATAATTACTATGTTCTAATAAGCAGTTTGCACATCTCTGGACTTTTTCTGTTGGTGGATCCGTGTTTTGTGGTCATAGTAATGAGCACAGCGTGGGCTTCATAGGAAAGGTTTGGAAGGTAATTTTCAGACCCCCAAAACTTACAGACTTTGTGCCTTGGCAAAGTAGGGAGAGGAGCGGAGAACAGGAAAAAAAATACAGATTTGGGGTTGATCTCTATTAATTGTCATTAAGGAACGTATCTGTTATCTGGGAATCCTTGGTGGTGCTATGCCAGCACAGATCCAACGGATCACCACTCCCTGAAGAGCTCTCAAGAACATGCATTTGCTCAGTTTAGGAAGTCATCAGCCACTCTGATGCTCAAGTGTGGGTTGTTTTTTTGTTGGAAAACCTCTTGTTTGTACATGTTTTGAGGGCGAAGCAAGATGGGAAATCTGCTTCAGGCACAGAGGTTTCATGACATGTGGCACCAAGAAAAGAAGGAGACCATCCAGCCCATGCCGCCTTCCTGGCAGAGAGGGTTAATTTTGGAAAGGGAGAGAAGATTTAGCATTAGTCTGGAGAGTAAACCTTTGTGGGTGGGCATGAATTGGTCTGGATCTAGTTGTCTGCTTCTCTTCCCAAGGTGTGACCTCCGTTTGTGCTCCAAAATCTGTCCCTCTTGAAGGATCAGGCTGCTTGAACCAAGAACTGGCTTGCAGGACCCAGAAAATGGGCTTCTGTAAACCTGTGATCGTCTTGGTTTTGTTTTGTCAAGTCCATTTTATATACATGCATCTCACACTTGGTAGAATTAGGTAGAGCCCAGAAATCAAGGGGTAACATCTGAAAAAGCCCTGTCTTGAAAAAGCTTCTAGAGGATGGTGACCAAAACAACTCCCATCTGAGCACTGGGACGTCTCTGGGCAGGCTGGGGGAAGGCAGTTAACATGATAACTGGGAAAGACTCATCTAAAATGGGCGAGACTGCCCGGAGTGAAGTATGGAAAGTAGGCTGAGAGAGCGACAGAGGCTTTCTTAAGCGATGAAGTGCTTGAACATCTTCTCATGGAGTCATAAAACCATTCAGGTTGGAGAAGACCTCAGGAGGTCTCTAGTCCAGCCACTTGTTCAAAGGCTCAGCATCAAGTTTGGGTGTTATGCCACTGCTGTAGTGATCAGGCACGTGTGGTCCTAACCACGAACCCCGATATAGGAAGGGAATGCGGTCAGAAGTGGAATTCAAAGGACAAATTCAGAAAACTCAGAGATGGTTTCTAGCAGGGAGTGCCAGGAGATGCCATAAAGTCAAGATGTTCCTCTGCTTGTTGAGCCTCTTCATTGACGTCCTGTGTTGGGTGATGGAGGCAGTGGTCCCAGCGCAGCCGGCGCTTTGGGATGTCCATGTCAGTTGGCCGGTCTCTGTGTCATTACGTGACTCACACTGACTCTGTGCCGACTAAGCATATAAAGAAGATTACAGATCGTGACTTGTTAGTCTTTTATCTTATTATAAGGGTTAGATGTCAACCAACTCGCTGTCCGTGCCTGGACATCTGCTGTAGGGATCTTTGTGTACAATGATGGTCCTATCTCAGGTGTATGTGGTAATTCATCGCTCTTAAACATAGGAGAGTTTTCTTTCTGCAAAGCTCTGGTTTCCTTTAGAGAGAGGTGAAGCTACTGCGAGCTGACTTGGTTTTAGAATTTCCTGCCAGAAGTATCTCGAATACGTGGCTCGTGTTCCTTTGCTGGACCAGGTGACTTCTGACAAAACCCGTTCCCTTTCAGTCCACTGTCTCTTCTGTTGCTAATCAGCAAAATGCTGGTTGAGCATGGTGGTGAGCACCCCAAAAGTGGAGTCATGTGTTAGCCCTTGCTCTGCTTTATGCTTTCTCATGGGTGTTCAAGGGGGAGCATCCCCAGGGCAGTGCCCTGGCCTTGATTTCCTCCAGTGCCATCTTAAAAAATAAAATAAAATAAGCAAAAAAAACTTTGGGTTTGTGGTGTGTGGCCCCAGGGGATGGAGGTTGCTCCATCCCAAGTGATGCCACCTGTATCAGCTGTCCCCTACCTCATGCCGTCACCTCCCCATGTGCCATCGTGCCCTCCAGGACTCGTTGCAGCCACCTATTTGCCCAGCTCTTTCTTTAGCGCTTTCTATTTAATAATTGATGCTTTCCGTGTGGTAATTGGCACTAATTAGCTAAAAGGGGAGAGGCATGCCGTCCTCCAGGGCTCCATGCTCTCTGGGGCTCCTCTTTTTTTTTTTTTTCCCTTGTCTATTTTTTTCTTTCTCCATTTTAATATGCCACATGATTTTTGTTCAGGAGTTAATGTGTGATATTGATCTACATAATGAGCCTTTTTGACAGTCCGGGCACATTTGGGAATAATTCCTTGAGCAGATGAAATCCTTAGGCCAGAACTGCTCGTTCTCAGCAGTTTCCAAATGAAGCCACAATTGTTCAGAAGTGACAGAAGAGAAATAGTTCAGGAGCTGGGAACAGATTTTTTTTTTTTCTTTTTTTTTTTCTCCTTCCCTTCCGGATGGCATGTGACTCACTCCAAATTGGCTTGGTAATTTTATACTTGTCTCAAAACAGACTGTAAATACCAATTCCCCATGAAGGAGAGGGTGAGGGATGAAGTCTTGGAGTCCTGCAATGTGGTGGGATCTCCAGTGTCTTTTCCCTCCCAGCTACAGGGAAGGAGGAGTATGGGTATTACCACAAGACCTTGGTCCAGAGCTTAATTCGTGTGTAACATGCCCAGCTCAGGTACAGGAGTTGATGGTTTCTGTTCTTCAAGGTGTGAGTGTCATTCAGCCATGGAGAAATAGGAAGGAGGAGAGGGGTTGGTCCAGGCTCCCTCCGCAGTGGTTGGATGGGGGATAATAGGGATGCTGAGCCTCCTCCCCATCACTCAGTCCAGCTTCTCTGGATGGGGGATGTGGATCTTGGGGTGAACTCGGAGCCAGCACCTGACTGATGGCCAAAGAAGGGGTGTCTGCCCCCTAGAGTGGTCCCATCTCCCACAGCAATGAGTCACAGAGCTTTTATGTCACATGGGAAATCCTTTGGGTTTTGATGGTTCTTCTTGTCCTTCTTGCTGCTGTGGGTTCAGCCCGTGTTTGCAAACCAAGCGGTTCCTGCTTGGGTCAGTACCTTGAGGAGAGACCTCCCAGAAATCCGGTGATGTGTGCTGAAGTGTGGGGTCTGAAGAGTGTCATCTGCAGGTGTTTGTAGCTGGAATGGTCCCCGCTGCCCACTCTCTGCCCCTGGGCACCCCAGGTCTGGGCGGAGGAGAGGACCATGTGAGAGGGTGGTTTGGGTGGTGGCAGTCCCCTCCTCAGAGCAAACTGTACCTGTCCTTGCTCGCATGACCAGATGTGTTGTCCTCACAGAAGCTCTTTGTGGTGACCATACGATGTGCAACCACTGTTAGATGTATGAGCTGTGGCTCCTTGCTCCAACCTGGGCTTTGGGAGTCCTGTAAACCTAAGTCTTGTTTGAAGAAATGTCCGGAGTCACTTTCATCAGGGTGAAGGTCTCCTGGTGCTGTTTCCATCTCAGGAGGCCCCAGGAGGACCTCTGCATGCCTTTTGCTTGCCTGTGGAGTGTACCTTTCATTTTTGTCCCTGGTGATGGTGTGGTTTGTGGAGCTGTTGTTCTTGGCCAGAGAAGGTGGTGTTTCAGTGGCATGAAGGGAATGTCCTGCCCGTTGCTGGAAAACAGCGGTGGCCAACATTCCAAGGAGTGTGTCATCTGGGACGGATGTGCTGGGATCGCACAGAGCAGTCACAGGAGCATCCACCTGAATGTCATGAGAGCTGCCCTTACCGGCAATGCTGCATTAGGGGTTTCATCAGCTTTTCTTCATTAGATGCACATCTTCAGATGATCTGGATGTCAGCTGTTGCTGTCCTTATGTGTTCATTCCCTGGTTAAAGGACAACTGCAGGATTTGCTAAGGTTTTTAATTCACTATATGGATCAGAGGAGATGAAAGTGATTTGAATTCAGTCTCATGTGTTGGTTGAAGAGGCATATGTGGGGTGGTGTATCCGTTCTCATGTGTTGGCTTGGGAGAGGGGCTGGGGATGTAGAGGGAGCTGGCTTTGGTTTGCAGCAGAACTCTTAATTCCTTGATGATCTGCGCCCTAAACAAGGCTATCCTAATAGGGTTTGCAATGTAAGCCCCTGGATAATGGCTTCTTATTCTGCTAGCCATAATCTACATGTGCACATTTAGGAGATGGCTGTGCTCCTGGAGCAGAAACCGGAGAGAGGGATATCCCGAGCTGTTGGGACACTTGGGTAACTGAATCAAGCCTTAAAACAAATGACTTAATTTGAATATACATCTGTTTCCAGTTGCACATTCTTCTCTTTCTCCTCTGCTCTGTATTTGGACTTTAACCAGGAAGAAGACGTTAAAAACCTCCATACAGAATATTTAGTGATTCAGGCTCCCATTTCTGAAGGTTTGTGCCTTGGCTGGGCTATCTGCTGCTAGTCCAGAGTCAGTTTGCATCCTGAGGATGCTTTATCTTAAAAGCATCGCAAAGCCCCTGTGTCTTCTATAGAGCCATTCTCCAGCAGAGCCTATCTCCCTGGAAGCACTGGCTCCTCGGAGCCAGGAAAGGACCTGTTCACGTTGCTCCAGCCAGCAAAACAATGGATGCAGAGCAGGACTGGGTTTGGGAGAGGAAAGACTCGTGTCTGGTCAAGATGAACATGGGCTTGTGTCTCCATGGAGGCGACACCTTTGCTGTGACAGGGGCTCGGGGCTGTGCTGGCTCGGAGCTCAGCTGAAGGCATAGCATCGTTTCTTCTGTGGTTGCCAGCCAACTGGTTGATGCAGAAGACGCTTTGTTATTTTGCAAGGTTTTTCCCTCTTTTACTCTTTCTAATCCATTTTTAACAAGGAGAAGTTTTAAAAATAAATTCTGGTGTGATCTCTCTCTCACCTCCACGTGCAAACCTCCTCGCTGGACCATTTACAGTCGCGCTGTTGACTCAGCATCATTTACTGCTGCAGTCCTAGAGAAGCTTTTCAATTACCATCCTCTTCCTCACACCCCTGCCCATCATCCCCAGCTTATCGCCCTTATCCAGCACAGCTAGTGCCCTGGGCTTTTTAAATTAAGCATTTTAATTTTGGGTTTTCTCTTGCGCGTGTGTCTGCAGGCTTTCAGTAGCTTGGGTTTTAAGAAGGAGGATAAGCAAAATGTCCGTTGTTGTCTTTAGATGTAGAAATATTAGAGAAATGGGATTTTGTTTTTGTTTGTGCATGCATGGAAACTCTAAAGGAGACCACCTAGGTTTATTATAAATGTTCTTGGATGTACAGCAAAAGTATCGTGCCTGTGGTAACTGATAGGCTTTGGCTACTGCTTTTTAAATTTTGTATAATTACTGGCAAATAATTTCTTGCTTTTTTTTAAATTTTACTTTCTCAGGCCCCCTCCGTTCTTGGCGTCTCTCCTGAAGGGATGGAGAACTCGTCGGTGGCATCGGCCTCCTCAGAGGCGGGGAGCAGCCGCTCTCAGGAGATCGAGGAGCTGGAGCGTTTCATCGACAGCTACGTCCTGGAGTATCAGGTCCAGGGGCTGCTGACGGATAAAACGGAGGGGGACGGCGAGAGCGAGAAGACGCAGTCCCACATCTCGCAGGTGGGTGAAGGGCACAGTGTGGGGTGGGAGAGGGCCTGGGGGACGCCGGGGGCTTGTCACCTGCATTGAGGATGCAGATCCAGCTGGAGCACCTTTTTGAGCATTGGGGTGTAAAGCAGGACGTACCAGAAGACTAGATTTGGGGCACCTTGCTTGTTCAGCCTGATCTGAGATCTCCAACCAGTTGGTAGAGGTCTCCTGTCAACTGGGTTTTGTTTTTCCATGGTCTCAAGGTGCAAGACCTGAAGCTTTTTGACTTCTGCAAGGTTCCCGTTTATAAGTGAAGGACGTTTCATTTGTAAATGAAGCATGTCTCTCTCCATCCCAAACATCATGCTGCTTTGCCAGGGTGGAAAAATCCTGGAGGGTCTGGGAAGAGCTGTAGGGGCTGCAGTGGAGGGATGCTCAGAGGTGAGATGTGCTCCTGTCCGTATGCACAGGGGTGTCCATGGAAACAATCAAGACCAGAAGGTCAATCAAAAGCCCCAAATACTCCCCAAAAGTGTGGTTCTCGTGGGCATTTTAATATATGCAATAACTTTTTTGCTTGCTTCATGGTTGTTATGTCAGAGAAGGAAATTGTTGTCTTTCAGAGGGATGGTTTTAGTGGGGATGTGGTTTGGTGTTGTCATTAGGAATGACGTGGTCCTAGTTAGGTTTGTTCCTAAAATGGCTGTTTTAGGTCCAACACAAGGAGAAATGAAACCTCCTGAACCGTTGTTGTTGTTTGAAGGGAAATCGTTTGTATTCTGGTGCCACGGTGTGGCAGATGCGTGCTGAAGGTGTGGACTGTTGAAGGGATAAGGACCCCATGGTGCAGGGAGTGGGGAGCTCCGGTCTGTGCTCTCGGGCTTGTAAAGCTGCCGTGATCCTCCATTTGTGATAGAGGTGCTTTCCTACCCTGCAGGGCTCCCGGTGGGATAAAATATTTAGGGTAGAGACCACTTACATACTGGTTATGAGGACAAACTAAAAATAGTAAGACTGTAGGGTCATAAGAGTAAGGATATGGCCGTCGTTGGGTAGCTAAGATGTGTTTGAGCTGCTGGAGGGATCTGCTGGTCTGATTTGGGTCTTCATCTCTTCATATGAGGTGCAAGGGAGACTGATCCCAAGCAGAGTGCCCCAGACCACTTTGCATTAAGCCTTAACATTAGCTTAATGGCTAATGAGACTGTGTGGCAAAGCCGAGCTGGGGGTACGATGACTGGGAGAAGAGCAGAGTCCAGGCAGGGTTCGTCCAGGACCCATGACCTCCCCCAGAATGGGGAGAAGTTTTGTTGCAGGTCGTTTTGTCTCTTATTTCACGCTCAAGTCTATTAATTGCTTACAAATGAGGCCCTGCTTCCCTAGGGCTTTGTTTTGCCTTTAAATTGGGAGGAGTGGTTGGGGTAGTGAGGGCAAGGCGCTCTCCTGGTGGTTCCAGAGGTGCCTGCTTCTCCCATCCCCTGCCCCATGCACCTCAGCATGCAAAAGCCAATGTCCCCAGGTCCAGCAGAGAGGAGTTTGCTCTTCCATGTGAACCTCATGAAGTTCAACAAGGCCAAGTGCAAGGTCGTAAGACCTGGGTCAGGGCAATCCCCAGTTGCATTGCAGGCTGGGGAATGGATAAGTTGAGAGCAGCCCTGCAATAAAGGACTTGGGGACACTGGTGAGTGACAAATTGGGCATGAGCTGGCAGTGTGCGCTTGCAGCCCAGAAAGCCAACCGCATCCTGGGTTGCATCACAAGAAACGTGGCCAGTAGGTCAAGGAAGGTGATTCTTCTCTACTCCCAGAGACCCCGCCTGGAGTACTGCGTCCAACTCTGTTTAAGAAAGACGTGGACCTGTTGGAGCGAGTCCAGAGGAGGCCATGGAAATGGTCAGAGGGCTGAAGCCCCTCCGCTGTGAGGACAGGCTGAGAGAGTTGGGAGGGTTCAGCCTGGAGAAGAGAAGGCTCGGGGGAGACCTTATTGCAGTCTTTCACTACATAAAGTGGGCTTAGAAGAAAGACTGAGAGAGACTTTTTACCAAGGCCTGGAGTGACAAGACAAGGCAAAATGATTTTAAACTGAAAAAGAGTAGATTTAAATTGGACATAAGGTAGAAATTCTTGGCTGTGAGGGTGGTGAGCCCCTGGCCCAGGTTGCCCAGAGAAGCTGTGGCTGCCCCATCCCTGGAGAGGTTCAAGGCCAGGTTGGACGGGGCTTGGAGCAACCTGGGCTGGTGGGAGGTGTCCCTGCCCAGGGCAGGGGGTTGGAACTGTATGGTCTTGAAGGTCCCTTTCAACCCAAACCATTCCGTGTTTCTATATATGAAGGATCCCATCCTTATCTGATATCGGCAGCATTTATCTGATTTTTCTGAGCTGTGCAGGTTTGCTGGAGCTGAGGATCTAATCCAGAGCTTTGGACCCTTTATATATTAGCTCGGTGTAAAGAAATTATCAATCAAAGGAACGTTTTTAAGAATAGATTTTGCTGAAGAGGTGTTTTAAAATTTGAGGATCAAAGCTGTTAGAAGTGGGAGAAACTAAATTTAAAAATCAAGTGATCCAAAGAACTTTATAGTGCATTTTTTTTAACCTAAGGCTGGAAAATGGCTGTATTTGAAGTGACGCTTTGGAGGGGCTTCAGGTCAAACAGGCAAGTGCTGCTTTATTTAATGTGTCAAGTTTAGAAATACTATTGAATTAGAAATAAATTATTAGGCAAAGTTTTACAACCACTTGGAGCCTGTCCATGCTTCTGCCCGTCTTCAGGACAAAAGCTGCTAATTCTCATGGCAGCCCACGTACAATTTTTGCATTAAGATCCTTGGTTGCAACGACCAAATCCATTTTCCAGTTGTGGAAGTGGGATTTTAGCTTTCCTCTCTGTCCTGCCCTGAAAAAAAAGGAGCTGCGGTGTTTTTAATGTCAGTTCTGGGAATGCTGTCTTTAACGACAGTCAGGTTTTATTTTAAAGAAAAATGAATAATGAAAGACCTGAATGTTGAACCTTTTAATTAGACCCCTTTTAGTGGCATCTCAAATTAAGCAACTAAATGTGGTTGTACCCCCGACCATTGGTGTCTTAAGTTTAATTAGGATTTCTATCTGAAACTCCAGCAAAATGCAGTGTTTCATATTTTGGGGGATATACATGGGAGAAGAAGTGAGGATGGGCTTTTACATAGGTCACCTGCTTTTATGGAGCCATGTCTTAAGGGATGCGTTAGGAAGGAATTACCCGTTGTCTCCCAAAGACATTCATTTTCCCACCTCGTACCCCAGACTTGTATAAGAAATAACCAGGAATTTTTATTTCCGATTTTCTCTTCCTGATCACTTCTTATCAAAGCAAGGAATAAACATGCACGTATCCTGCAGCTTGCTGGAGTAACCTTGGTGGAAGCCAGCCTGATTGAAGGTGACACGTTCTCTCTTAATGAGAACTGGAGGAAAACGGATGGGTTTAGGGGGAAGGCACTGGACTGAAACCAAGAAAATTGTTTTTAACTGCAAGGTTCTGCCAGCAACTTAATCTTTAATGTTGGGCAAGTTACTTAATCTCTCTGCGGTTCATTTCCTTGGGTCTGTAATAATGTTTTCCCTGCCCGAGAGAGGATAAATCCTCTCACCTACGTGTGTGAGATGCTCGGATGGTACCACATCCCCAGATAACTGCTCTCCTTGCCAGGGGAAGGAAGGAAAGGCGCGTTGTACGCTCCTCCATCCTCCACACCACTCGCAAGGGAGCTGCATCCATCTCCAGTCCAGAGAATCCCAGAGTATGGACATTTCCATCATGGGAGTGTCTCCAGCCTTGATCCCACCAGAAAAAAAAGAGGAAAGTCAGAGAGGAAACGCAGTTTTCTTTTGGCTATGTACATAATAATGGGTGAGCTGTAGCTTGAGAGAACTTTCCAGGCATGTGGTTGCACTCAAAATTGTTAAAGGAGATATGCATAGGTCTAGCAGAAGGATCTCCAGCGTGACAGCATCACGAGCTTCTCCAGGTAGGTCAGCAGAGGTGGCAGGAGAGCAATGGGCAGCTCGTTAAAGAGCTCGTTAAAGACAAGGCTGCTGTTTCCCATCTGGTTGAGGTAGCATGGGCTCTCCGATGAGGGCAGAGCTGTGCAGGGATGGTGAACAGTTCTAGTGGTGGCTCTTCCTCTTATTTGTGGGCTCATCTGTACTTGTCAAGAAGCTCTCGGGTAGTTGCTGGTTGCACAGAATTGGCTTTTCATTTTCTTGGGGCATCAGCCTTGGTGAGAGCATCCAAGGGGTCATTGTCTCTGGAGCAGCCAGGTGCTTCCAGGATGAAAGACCTCAGAAATGGAACTCGTCAACAAGGTTCAGTCTCAACTTTGGGGGGGACAACAAAATGACTTTAGGATTAAGCAGCATATTTTATGTTTGTTTGCTTGATTATTTTTTTTTATTACTTTATTTTTTCCCCGGTATGATGCAACCCTTCATTTCTCTGGGGGAGAAAAAAAAAAAAAACCCAAATGACCCCAGATTGAATTATTTTGGTGGAGGCACCTTGCTGTCAAACCCTGGGGGAAACAGCGGGTCATATTCCAGAGCTGCTGGCCTCTGCCATGGGCTGTGCTGTCCTGCTGCCCTTCCCCTATGACTGGGAAGTCCCCCAGTGCCCACGTCCTTCACCATGGGGTGAAGCTGGCGTGACAGCAGGGTTGCCGTCCAGGCTGCACGTCACAGCTGCAGCATACAGCAGTGGCCAAACCTGCAGCTTTGAGCTCTGTTTTCTGCTTTGTTTAAAATAAAAACACATGTTTTTGGCAGCTCAGGACTCTTACCTGTCCCTGAAGAGAACAGAGTTGGGAAAAGCAGAAAATTCCCAACTTTCCATGAAAAAGAGTAATCAAGTCGAGCTGTCCTGATGCGTAACGCACGCCTGGGATACCAAACACTGTTAGAGTGTCTGCAAGGAAATACTGGGGATGGTTTTTATTGCAAAGCATCGTTTCAGGTGCCTTCCAGCAATTGTTTCTGCATCTTCCCTCTGCTCACTGTTGGCGGGTGGAGCATTTCCGAGCCAAAGCCTTTGGGATCATCCTCAATAAGGGAGAGGCGGCACGTGTACAGTGATGCCCGCAGCCGGACGGTGTTTGCTGCGTGCTGTGGACTGACACAGCGGTTTTTCCCAGCCCGGCTATTATTTTACACAATCCCTTTTTTTATCCCTTTTACAGTGGACGGCGGATTGTAGCGAACAGCTTGATGGCAGCTGTTCCCCATCCCGAGGGAAGGGCTCGTCGTCTCATGAACACAATCAGGTAGGGGTTGCATTTAGCTCTTCCTCACCAAGCCTTTGCTTTTCTTCTTGTACTGCCTCATCCGGCAGCGTGGAGCCGGCCCATGCTGCCAGCTTTCCCTCTGCCGTGTCCGTCTGCTCGGCATCCAAAGGCACACTCCCACCAAAACCATGGGAGATGGGCAACGTTCCAGTGTGCGGATGGATGCTTTGACCAGGAGCTTATTGCTCTGCGATAAAGGGAGGGGAAAAATATGGAGTGTCCTAGTTATTCCTGAAGATTTTCTTATTGTCACCTGTGCAAGGGACCTATTTGAAGCATCAAACCTGACTTGGAAGTATGAGATGTAGCTGGGATGAGGGAGCTTTGCGTAGCTGTGCTTCTTGGTTAGGTGCTGCAGCACAAGGATGGTGGTGTAGGGAAGAGGATTAAGTAGCTGAGAGGGTAAACTGGGAGAAGAAGCAAAATTGCACGTGCTGAGAGCCTGTGTTGGGTTTGCAATGACAGCAACCAGATCTGAGTTGGTTTTGGTGGCTGTACACGGTGTGAGCATCAGTGAAGAGTATTTAGCAAGAGCTGCTGGCATTGCTGGAGGTGACTGTCCCTCCTCTATGTGAGAAGTGGCATGGGAAAGAGTTGGCAAGGGTGGAGGCATGGGTTTGACTTGTCACCTGGTTAAGGAGCTGCTGTGCCACCATGCGACCATCAACTCTGTAAGAGCAGCGGTCGCCCGAGGAGATGTGAGACCGAGGAGGTGTGAGCTGCAGGAAAGGGTTGCAGTTGCTGTGGCTTACAGATGTCCCACATGGAGAAGGGGCTTCAGGCTGGTGGTTTTGGTGCTCTTGCCCTGCTTGATGTCCTCCAGGCTTCCGTCCCATGCATGGGATCCACGAGAAGAAGCCTGGGAGTCCCTTGAAGGGTGGTACAGGAGGCCGTGCCAGTCTGAGCAGTGCATATTGCAGCTCCCGTTTTGGACACAGCTTCTTCCCGCACAGAGCCGTGCTGGAAACTGCTGGGATGTGGCTTCATGTCCCTTCCCTGCCATATGTCTGGATGCAAGGATGCTGAGAGCATCTATACAGACACCGGCACAGAACAAAGGAAGGATCGTTGTTGTGTAGGAAGGTGCTGTACGGAGACGCTGCTTCAGATGAACCTCTGAAGGCGGCAGAGGGAATCGTGGATTTAATTTATTATAGCTTTGATCTGCTCTGAAATATTCAGCAGCAAAACCCCGGCTGGGCTGACTCCTACCGCCGCAGCCAGCTGCTTGAAATTCAGCTGGGAGGCTGAGCGTTTCCGTCGAGCCTCCTTGGGTTGCTCGGGCTCTTAGCAGGACCGGGTCTTCTCCTTGAGGAAGAAGGTCCCTGGCTCTTCACCCAAGGGCTCAGCTTGGCGTGCCAGTCCCTGGTGGGTACCACAGGAGGATGCAGGAGTCGCACACGAGTGATGCTTCCCTCACTCAAATCAACACGGCCCTGACATCTTCCATCTGCCTGGTGCCACACTCTTTTGTTTCGACTTACGGGGTTTTTTTTGTTGGTGTGGGTTTTTTTTGTTTGGGTTGTTTTTTTTTTTTTTTTTGCCTGGGAATTAAACCTTTTTGATTTCCACCAGCACAGAGCTTGTTTTCCATGTACAAATAACATTCGCTGATGCCCAAGCTGTTTTTCCTGCGTTTGGGCTCTCTCCCAGCCTGCAGCAGAGCTAATAATTATCTCTCTCCATGTTGGGCTTCCTTTAACAGCGAGTGACAAATTTTCCTTGGCACCAAAGAGGAGCTGCCAGCTATTGTTCTTCTGTCCAGGCAAGCGTTTCTCTTGCTGTTACTGATATACGAGTGAAACGCTGCTGGTGAGAATTAGGCTCAGTTTGTTACCATTTCTGGCTGTTGATTTTTCACTGGTAGCTTTAAACATTAAAAAAAAAAAAAAAAAATAATAATAATTCATTAATAAGGTATTTGTCGTGCATGTAAATTATCAATCACTCTTCAAACCCGCTCAGGAAAAAGCTGGCTAATTATTTCCCAAGGGATGTTGTGAGGTTTGGGGTTTTTTGTTGCAATTTTATATGGATTTTGAGGGGTTTGGTTGGAAAATCGAATTCCTGTTTCTCCTATTTTACTTCCAGCTGAGATTTCTGCATTGCCGGTTGTGCAATACGCGCCAGTCTTAGTTGAAAAATACTTGGATGTGAGATTTCTGCTGGCTTCAGCTGCTGTGAAAGTGTGGGTTATGTATCGGTGACCATGATATGCCTCACGCAGTTCTAACCTGACGATCAGAAAGGGCATTTATATGGAAATCCAGGTTAGTCCTGAAAATATATTCAGCATCTGGTTCCTTTTCTGCGAGGGTAGAGTAGTCCAGCGCCACGTTTTCAAAAGTAATTGGCTTCCTAAAGGTTAGAGGGGAGCCTAGGGTGAAGCTGACTTTCCCATGCCTGAAAATCCCCCTCTGCCTCCTTAAGTACCTGATGCCTTTGAAATTCTTGTCTGTGGGATCCAGCCAAGGTTAAGGCAAATAAAAGATATTTTTTTTAATAGTTGTATTAGGTATTTATATAGGCATTTATATATAATATGTGTGTATGTAAGCATCACAGGATGTTGTATAAGTGTGGGGCTGAGGGCAATTCCCGGATAATGTGAATTTAAGGGTAAAAATAAGGTGTCTTGATGCAACCTGCAGTCCAGGATATTTCTAAATTCCTGCTTTTCCAACGTTGTCGGGTATCTCTGGGAAAGACCACCCCGTACTTGCCCTGTTCGTACGCTCCTTGATGAGACATCTGCTATTAGCAGCTGTGGGAGACTATATGGGGCTCAGTGCCTGTAGGTTGGCACTGTGCATCCCGTACAAAGAAATTGCTTAAAAATAGAGAAAATTTCCCCTGGAACCCTTTTGCTCTGGTCTTTCCAGTTCTCTGGGCAAGTGGCTGTGAGAAGATGATCTGCTCGCGGACGATCTCATGAGATACATTTCATGAACTCCTGGTGCGCTGAGAAAATCCTGACTTCATAATTACATTCAGCTCATCTATAATTCTCCTTGTTTCCTACCGTGAACGCTTTCGTTTGCTGCATGGCATCGCCGTGCTCCGCTAAGCCCCGCCGCGTTTAGAGCGATACCCCCCAGAAGCTCTGCTAGCACTGGGTGAGCCTCTGGGGTGAAGACCACTCCATCGATGTACGCAAGATACTATCTGAGCACCGTAGCGCCTCTATAAATGAGAAAAGTTTAGATAATGGAATCATTTTAAATCTTTTTATGTTTGGATTTATATTTTTTTCTTCTCAAAAGACCCACTGGGAAGATTTTATATAATACTTTATTTGCATTCCCCTTGGGAGGCTGTTGCAAGTAGGAAGCTCTTTGATATATTTCTGAGAGCAATTCATTAAGTAAAAGACTTCTGGTATGGTATGTATTCCGAGAGCCAACGGAGCTCTTGGTACATGAAAGGCCTGGCAGCGGCTCCATCCCAGGCTCCCCTTATGGAAAGGGCATTAACAAAAACCAGAGCGACTCTGCGGGTTTGTCCCATTTCTCCGGGCGGTGGGGGAGGGAGAGTTGAAAATCCTCCTTCCTGGCCAAGTCCATCCCTTCCCCCGTGGTGGCTGGCTGTCACCCATTGTCACCAAGAAAAAGCCTACGTTGTTGGCAGTAAATGGGACTACAATTTATTTGACTGCTTATTTGCATGTGTGTCCATGTCCCACTGGCTGCAGCAGGGACTTAGAATCATAGAATGGTTTGGTTTGGAAGGGACCTTCAAGACCATCCAGTTCCAACCCCCTGCCCTGGGCAGGGACACCTCCCACCAGCCCAGGTTGCTCCAAGCCCCGTCCAACCTGGCCTTGAACCCCTCCAGGGATGGGGCAGCCACAGCTGCTCTGGGCAACCTGGGCCAGGGGCTCACCACCCTCACAGCAAAGACTTTCTCACAATATCTCATCTCAACCTCCCCTCTTGGAGTTTAAAACCGTTCCCCCTCGTCCCGTGGCTCCCCTCCCTGATGCAGAGTCCCTCCCCAGCTTTCCTGGAGCCCCTTGAGGGACTGGCAGGGGCTGGAAGGGCTCCCCGGAGCCTTCTCTTCCCAGCTCTCTCAGCCTGCATCTGGGGATGTGTCTTTGACTGCAGCGAGTGAGGTGGGAGCAGAGCAGATCCACTCAAACCTTTCAGGTCCCTCTTTCATGCGTCTCACCTGAACCTCAGAACCCTCTCTGATGCTGAGCACTTCCAACCACATGAAGTCACGGCTGGAAAAGCTGCTACGTTGCCAAAGCAAAGGCAATAATACGGATGGGGCGACCTGTGGAGGTTGTCTCTTGGGGAACAGAAGATTTCAATGCACGGTGAAACTTAATTTTATAGAAAGTGGAAAAAAAAACAAAGTATCAGTGCAAATTGCTTTTGCAGTTCCAGAGATTTTTTTTTTTTGCAGGCATCAGCGCTGCTTGACGTCAAACACAAGGAAATCCTCACGGATGGATGCTGCAGAGGGAGGTGGGAAAGGATCACAGTTTGAGGCGGTGGCCACGTCACTGGGTCCAGAGTTGGACTCAGACTCCTGTGAGCAGCACCGCCGTCATGTAAACTTCTCAAGTCGGTGGTAAAGTCCTCCGCTTGCCAGCTTAAATCCGCTGACATCAGCAGGCAGCGTGTAATGCCCCAAATCCATGACTAACCAGATCAGCGCTGGAGAGCGGGTGGGTGCTGCTTGCGAGTAGGCTGGGAGGATCTGGCAGGCCAAAGATGTAATTCATTTCCCCGTGGTGGTTAGACAGCCCGTGTCTGGCTTTAGTTGCCCATCCTTGGGTCTGAATCTGAAGCGCAGTGGTTTTCTTGCTCAGCAAAACGCGAGGGATGATCCTGAGGGCAGTTCTCCATCTCACCGACTCACTTGTGTCATAGCCCAGGACCAGTTTGTACACTGAATTTGGTTGAGGTTGGCCGCGTTGCTGAAGACCTGTTGGGACAAGTGGGTGCTGGCAGATGCTGCAGTCGCCGTTGTCTCATTTCCAAAAGAAAAAGAGAAAGCGAAAGACAGGGAGTTACTTTGAGGCTTTGCCAGTGAATACAGGTTGGTGTAGCCCTGCCTGACAGAAGAAGAACTTAAAGATTTAAGTGGGGTGACCTGCCCATGATCAAAGAGCACCTCTGAAAAAACCAGTCACTTAATGGTTTTCTGTAATTGCTGGGTGACATTCCCTCCATGCAGTTAATGCAGCCCTCTTCAATTACGGTTGGAGAGGACTGCTGAGAAAGAAATTAAGTCCTTTAGCTAATACATGGGTTTAACTTTCTCTGGGACTTCTGTTGGGGTTACAGCTCGCGAAGCAGCACCAACCCTCGTGAAGCAGCCACCTGCTTGGGTGTCTGAAGATCTGGGATTGAAATGCTTCACTGCTTTGCTGCCTGATTTAGAAGAAGTGTTGCTGTTTACCGAGGAAGGTGTCTTCTAGGCCTGGTGTCACTAGTGACTCACATGGGAGGACATCTCATCACCCTCAGTTTCCATTTGTGTAGAGCGAAGAGGGTGATGCCAGTCTGCCCGCTGAAAGGAGAGCTTCCCATGCGCTAGTTTTGTGAAACTTGAAGCAGCCGAGTTACCTTTGAGGTCTCCATTCTTCTTCCAGATTTGGTTGAATAGGTCAACAAGTGCCGAAGCTCTTGGCAGGAAAGGGATGACGTGAGCCGTTTCCTCCAAGGCTTGGGCAGGGGCTTGCTGCTGGGTTCCCATGGCACGTCTGAAGTTCTCGGTGCCATTCTGAGTGCTCTCGGTGCTCCTTCTTATCTTCATCCTTATGCGTAAACGAGCTATATACCACATCCTTGGCTCACACGTCTCTTCTGATGTTGTCCGGATGGAACACAACCATGCAGCCTTGGCCCTTTCCTGGGGAGTCCAGAAAGATCTTGTAGGCTTAACCTCCAACTCCCAAGCCCATCAGGGTCCTTTGGTCCTGTATTGTGGCACAGGTATAGGTAAAACCTTACTTTTCCTGGTGGGAGAAGAGCTCCCAGCGATGTTTGGTGTCCCTTCTGCTGTGCCTTTACCAAAGCAGGTACCGTACCAGATTGGAGAGGGCTGGGGAAGGTGGACGCGGACCTGGGGAGGGAAGGAGCAGAGCCAAAGTGGTTGGGTTTTCTGCATGATATTTTTTATAAGGCTAAGTTTTCTGGTTTTCTTATAGTTTTATGCAATATTTTGAGAAGAAAGAAGCTGGAAATTTGTCCCTACTAAAATGTTTCGAGTAATCTTATCTTTTTTTCTTAAAAGGTGCATTTTAAATTATTAAAATAATTAAATAATTATTTTTCCATGGGAAAATTGGAGTGGTTGTTCTTGAACAGGTCGAGAAGAGCAGGGAGATACTCGGAGTCCGGTGTCAAAATTCCGCATGACTGGAAGATTTAGCTGCAGCACAAAGTGGGTGTGTGAAAACATCTGCTGCAGAAAATCCTCAAAAAGGACGTTTTGCCTGAGAGCTGTCTTCTGTTCTGACCAGGATTAAGACTCAAAATTTGGGAGTCATTTGAAGGACACTCCACACTTGATCTAGGGAGCTCCTTGTAGGTGCGGTGGTGGGACCGTTATTAATGCTGGGGGATATCTTGGAGGCTTTGTGTCCTGAGAAGTCCCATCAAGAAACCACTGATGTCTTTGGGCCACTTAAAGCTTGTGGTATCACCGTGGCTGGTCTACACCTCTACCAACACAGCCAACTTCACCCATACTTATCGTCACTGAGAGCAACCACGGAGGTGGTCACCGCGTTTCCGTTTATTGCCTGTGCGTCGGGGAAAGTTCTCTCCTTTTTCTGCAAATGGGATTTTCAAACTCGCGCTGAAGCAGCAGAAAGTATTAACTCTTGAGCTGGCAAAGGCAGCGGGATTAATTAGTTCATGCCTCAAAGAGCTAGCTGCGAAGGTGAAAATTGCAGTGTAAGTGAAACATATGATTATTGCTAATTAAAATGCAAATGTTAGATTTGACAGCTAGTTTCCAAAGGAAGGTGGCTGGCAGTGTTAATGCGCACCAACCTCGCTGTTTCCAAGAGGGTGCAGAGCTTGGCCCGGAGGATTGGAATGGTTGAGAGCAGTAGCTGGGAATCAATCTCTGGAGGGGCTGACATTTCCCTCCAAGCCCCAAAGTATGGCTCAGAGGTCCCATCTCCTGCTGGTGAGTGTAGACCATCAATGGTAGGTGGGGAAGCCCAAATAAGAGCCAGGAACAAGAGTTCAAGGGTTGTTTGGGATGTTGGGAGAGACTGGGAGAGTCTTGGTCTTTTGAGGGCACAGCAGAGAGTAACGGGGCTTAGATGATGGGGGATTGGGTTGGCAGGAGGCAAGGGCATGGGATGGAGAACTTCCTGCCATTATAACTGTTTCTTCAGCTTTTGTCAGAGCTGCGGACAAATCTGTTCCTACAACATGTTGAATTAATTTAACAAGAGCACTGTGTGGGAGACCATGCTGTGTAGGTGGCCATGCTGCGGGATGGAGGGTGAGCAGTGCCACATCTCACCGCTGCGGAGCCTTAGCCTTCTGCTGAAGTCCAGCTGCTTGTATGGGTTTGGGATGGGGGTTTAATGGTTTTTGCAGTGATGCTGGTGGAGAATTTTTGTGGCTCACTTGTTATTTTTCAAGCAATGATAGTTACCTGCATACTCTCGCCCACTCCTCCAGCATCACCCATGAGGTTGGTGTGAGCTTTGCTTCTCCTGTAGAAACGGGGTCTGCGGAGAGGGTTCATTTTAGCACAAAATGGCTTTATTAGACAGAAAGCCACCAGAAACATCTGGGAGAGTTCCTGGTGGATCTGTTTCAGTTCTGGAGATTTGAAGAAGTGGTAAAAAGTTGTTCATCTTTGGCAGTTAGTCAGAAATTTAGGTAAAATATTGAGCTTGACTGTGCCGGTGAGTTTGAACGTGGGTGTGTTTAGGCCATACTTGGTTGGACTGTTTGAGCTTCAACAGAAGTTTCAACAATTTTTAGTTTGATGGTTTTTATTTTTAAAAATAATTTGGTTTCAATATAAATTTTATTAGGGCGTGATAAAGATAAGGAACGTGAACCGGGAAAAGACCCCAGGCCATGAGTTAGACCCCGGAGACAAGTTGATTTAGTAAAAAAGTACCTGGGATTTTTGTCTAACTGGTTCACGCCGTGCCCGCTGGCTTCTCTCGGTGAGTTTGGACATCTATGCATGGTGGTACCAATCTCCCCATTTCTCACAAGGGTTTTATTGTGGCCAGCCACGTTTCTGGAATTTGCATAACCTCAGGTTGTCTGCAGGCAACGATGACCAAAAGTTGGGTCAACCGAATATAACCAAATCGTGATGTTTATTTTCAATGTCTCTTTTAAAGCGAGGGGTGCACGCGTTGACTTGGTCCCACCATAGCATTTGGCTCAGAAGTCTTTCATACGTGGATGAACAAGAGGTTCAGTGTGTAGGATACAGTAAACTGGTAATTAATCCTTTGAACATCTAAGTGGTGAAGGCTCATTTCTCCCCACCACCTTTGCAGTTGGTGCGCATCTTTCCCACATCAAATAAGATATTTCTCACTTCTCAGGATGCCTGCAAGACTTGGCTCTTCCCCAGGGATTCCCAAAGTGGCCAGCTGCCCACGTCTCATAAGCAACATGGATGAAGTTCTGTTTCCCTTCACGCCAATTTGATGACTCCCTGAACTTTGAGCCACTTGGTATTTCTCAGCCATGGGGAGATCCAGGTCACGGGGTGATGAGGAGGGAAGAAGCTGCTTTCTACTGCTGTTGTAATGTGTGGTGGGAACAGCCACAACCTCTCAAATTTCATCTGTATACAACTTGAAAACCAGTTGACCTCTTTTGAAGTCAGTACTGATTTTAGGCTACTACAGCAACCATGATATATTTGAGCTTGCTTGAGACTTGCTAGGTTTGAAGGTGGAGAACGTGCAGCTGGAGCAATGCAGAAACCAGTACTGATGCGTTTTGCTTCTAGTTCCTCATGTTGAGTTTCACGTGCACTAAGGTCCATGCTGGACCACTGGGTAGCGTCACGTTAGGTAGCTTAGGGTCTGCTGTGCAGTTGTCTCCCTACCCCATCCAACCCAGGTGGCAGTGGTGGAGGTGAGACCTGGTCTGTACCTCCAAATTAGTGACCTGGACTTGGCTGCTGTGTGCTTTACTGGTGAGTTCTTTTGGATCTTGAAAGCCAAGGTGGCTCTGCCCTTGTCTTAGCCCTTGGCAGTGTCCTCAAGGCCTCATGTAGCCCCACGAGGATATCTGAGACATGAGAAGTGTCACCTCACACCAGTCCTGAAACACCTGCTTCCCTTTGTATTTCCCAGATTTTCAGAGTGCTTGAAAGAGTTGAATATTCTGCACTCTGTGATTTAATGTTGGTTGTTTTTTTTTTAATCATCTTAGGTCACTCCTAAGGTCTTTCCCAAGCCTCTGAGCAAAGCTTTTAAAGCAATTACCCTGACAATATCCACCTTTCTCCCCAAGCACCTTGTGGGATGTTTGGGTAGATAGGGCTGGTTGGGTGAGTTTTTCTGGTTTTTGGATGACTCAGCTTGCCCTGAGGGCTGCCAGCTGAACAAGGAACCTGCAGCTTGTTTGACAGTAGAACAAGCGTTAGAAAAATAAAGGAGAATATTGGGCACAGCTCCTTAATAGGCAAAAATAGTTATTTGTGTAATGTTGTTTCCTGGTAAACTCCAAGTGTGTGAGTAGCTGGACTCCAACAGTGGGCTAAGCAGAGGGATAAACTGACTGAGAAGTTGATTTGGGATTGGGAGGGGAGTTAAGGGAATAGAAGAGAAGAGAATTCTAGAATAGAATGGCACAGCGTTCTAGAACGGAACAGACCTCTAGAACAGAATAGACTAGAATTCCAGAATAGAATTCTAGAATAGAATAGAACTAGACTATTTCAGTTGGAAGGGACCTACAATGATCATCTTGTCCAACTGCCTGACCAATTCAGGGCTGACCAAAAGTTACAGCATGTTGGTAAGGGCATTGTCCAAGTGCCCTTAAGCAGTTTTAGAGGGTGTGGGGTTGCTGAATAGGCATAATTCTCATCAAGATAGAGGAGGTAGGTGTTATTTTTTCCCCATGCATAGACTAGAGCCGAATCTTACCTTCATTGAAGCCTCCCACAATGTCATCCCTTTGCAATGTGTAAATACAAAATATTAAAGGACTCTGAGAAAGCCCCAAAATAGGGCGTTGGGCATGGTTTTAATGGTGCTTGCACATGTGGTCTGGGAGCTGGAGCTCTCCTGGCTCACCAGGTCAGTGGTTTTTGTGGGTGCGGGATGGCGTTGCCCTTGACTAAAGCGAGCTGTTTGTTGTTTCCAGGAAGAGTGGGATCACAGCAGCAGTGGGAGCGCAGGATCCCGGCCGGGGTCAGGCTCCAGGCGTGGGTCTGGATCCAGGTCTGGCAGCCGCGGGAGAAGCAGCCAGTTCAGGCAATCGACCAAGGTATATCTGGTAGCGACGTGCTGAAGTTGTGTCCTTTGCTTGCTGTTTATCAGGGGCATCCTCCTAATGACATGTTTTGTGTGTGTGTCTACACGTAGGGTGAGTGCATGTCAATTATGAAGGACACCTCAGAGATCTAATTAATTCACGCGTAATGTGTGACCTGGCTGCTGAGGGCTGTAGCTGTTCTTCAATCTCAAGAAGTCTGTTGAGGTGTGCCGAGTGCTTTAATATTGGGAAAGAAGTCCCTAGTCAGCTGGTTTAGTGCAAAGGAAATTAGGGTTTTTTCTTTATTTGAAGTCTTGGTGAATTTTAATTTTGGGAAATTAAGAGATATCTGTAATTATTTTTTTGGCAAGTCTTCATGAGAAGTTGATACATGAGTGGTCACCACATAGATGGTGTTAAACGTGCGACCTTGAGTCCAGCTGCTTTCCGTGGGAGCCATCAGCCGGGCTAAATGGGGAGTTTCCTTCCTGCCCTGCAAAAGACTTCAAGAATTTGCTTTTGATATGGTTTTCAGTCCATTCCTTGAACTCAGACCAGGGACCTCTTCTGCATGTTTTAGTCAGCCTCTGTCCTCCTCTCTCCTCCTGGAGTTGCTCTACGAGGGGTAACGGTTTCAAACTGAAGGAAGGTAGATTTAGATTGGATATTAGGAAGAAATCCTTTGCTGTGAGGGTGGTGAGCCCCTGGCCCAGGTTGCCCAGAGAAGCTGTGGCTGCCCCATCCCTGGAGGGGTTCAAGGCCAGGTTGGACGGGGCTTGGAGCAACCTGGGCTGGTGGGAGGTGTCCCTGCCCAGGGCAGGGGGTTGGAACTATTTGATCTATAAGGTCCCTTCCAACCCAAACCCTTCTATGATTCTGCTTTTGCACACGTGAGCGTTGGTTGAGCCAGAAGCAGAGGATGGACTCTGGGAGATTTGGGGCCGGCGGTCAAAGTCCTGGTGGGTTCATCCATCTCATCCATCCTGGAGAACTTGAGGAAATAGTCTCTCCTCCTGAGCCGTGCTGTGGTGGGAGCAGACCTGCAGAACCGTGTCATTGCTGGAAAGTGATGGTCTTTTCTGGAGGAACGAGACTCAACCTGTCCCTTTATCTTTGAGCAGGGATAATAATGTCTTCCTCAAAATATCTATATTTTTCTTATGAACACTTGCAATTTTCAGCAAGAAAACCTTTAATCAGAGCCTTTTCTGACGGTTTGGTATCTAAATATCCTTTTTGGTTTTCATGAAAGTGTAGCCAGGGGTCGCAGGCAGCTGAGGAGGAAAGGTGGGGGAATCTTCTCAAACGTAGAACTGAAAAATGCCTGAGAAGTAACACATGACACAGGATAATCCCTGAATTTTTACCACAGACTCAGCCGACTACTTGGCATCATTCTACATTAATGCCAAGTGCAACGATGAGCTAACACTGTTGCAATCGTGTGACGAAGAGGATGATTTTGTATTTGCAGTGGTTTGCTGGAGGCTGGTAATGAGGAGCGGCGAGAGGAACCGGTGGGACGCTGAGCTGGGCTTTGAAAAGCTGCTGCGGGCATGCAAATGCCGACTTTGTGGGGAATTTGCTGAAGCTGCATGCATGGGTAAACAGTCAGAGTCCACGTGGCCGGTGGCGTGGTCCGTCCCTGTGTTTGTGAGGGCAGCTACAGGGGTTGGGCGACGGTGGATGGAGATGGTGTGTGCTCATAGGGACGGAGGTTATGGACGTGCATTTTAAACCATACTGGGTGTAGGATCGGCTTTACCGGATCTCTGATCGTTCTGGGTATTTATCTCGTTCTCGTCAGTGTGTCTCTCAATCATCTTTCCTGGTAGCTTAATTAATTTTCAGCAGTACTAACCCCTTCGCGGTGAAAATTATTATCTAAAGCTGAGGGTTAGGTCATTGTGAGCTTCAAGTTAAAACTGCTTACCGTTATAATTGCAGTCCTGGGGGACCTGACAGCAAGTCACTTCTCTTCTTAAATACATGTAAATTATTTATTTTTTTTTTGTCCCTGGACTTGAGAATTGGCTTTTTTAAAGTCTTATTATTAAGTCTTGGTACCGTGCTGGGAGCATTTTAGTAAGCACTTTACAGCGCAGATTCACTTGGGCAGCCAGCACGTTCCCTGCCTTGTGAGTCGAGACAGAAACCGGTTGTAAAGACAGGTCATTGAAGACCAAAAGGAATTCTCGGAATGACTGTAGTGACTCACGACTTAATGACAAGGTGTGTTATCATTTGGCCCCGGCGCCGTCTTTATGGAGTCTGGCTAATGCTTGGAGCATCTCCGAGAGGTCACAGGGATGTTGTCTAGCGACATCATCTAGGAGGACCAGGAGTTGCAGCCCGGTTTGGGTGGGAGAATCCAACCGCTGCCTAGAAGCTTGCACCCGTCTGATCTCCTGCACCTTCACTGCGATTTCCCCTACTTGCTGGGATTAGTTCTGGGGCTGGCCCGCCTGCGCTCACCGCTAGAGCACCGATGAGCTGATGCGCCGAGGAGATGCGGGGTGGCTGGGTGGGACAGCTTGTGCTGCCTTTGCGTACGCCGCGGGTTAGGAGATGTCGGTGCCAAAGCTCTCCCTCCACATCCAAACAGATTTCAAGCCAAGCATCAGAGGGTAATTGCTAGACGCTTTATTTCGGGAGTCAAGAAGGGGCTCTTCAGAAGCCCTGGTCCAAGCTGAATTTGGGCAGCAATTTTAGGACACAACCTGTTGCATTAGGAACCCGCTTTCTCTTAAATTTTTGCTATTTACTATCTTTGTGGCTCATTTGTCTCATCTGTGCTACAGCTGGTTACATGTTCCCATTCTTTCTCCCTGAACCCAAATACTTTACTCTTAGGAACTCCTGTTGTAGCTGGCTCATTGACAGGGACTTAAAATATCCCATATCCATAGGAAACGGAAAGAGAAACGGATCTGTCTGCAAGAAGGGGTATCTCTTCTTTTGGATGATAGCTTTGAAGACCTGCACGCTTGTATTTTCATTTTACTGCATGAGGATGCTTCTAAGTATTCAGAAGAGTAATTTCCCTCCTTGGTGGGAGAAAATTTTGCTCACGTTTGCCTAAAATAAAAAGCTCTGCTTCCAAAACTGATCGTGAGAATTTCATATATTTCTGCTAGTTTGTTTCTGTGCAGAGACAAGTTGACCTGCAGATCCCAGAGGTTAAAATCGTAATCCAGGGACCCCTCGGAGGAGAGACCAAAAAGGGAGCAATGTGGCTGATTTTGGAGTATCTGGTGTCTAAATTGGTTGTTGTGCTGGGAATTGCTGTGAAGTCCGACCATCGGTAGCGTGCACCGAGGATGCGTGTCCCGCTCATTGGGAAAAGGCTGCTCACTGCATGGGCAGACCGAGGTCTGGGACTTCATTAATAAATAGGGACATTTTTATGAGGTTTTAGTGTCTCGGTGGTTATTATTAATAATATTTGAAAATGGCAGAAATTATAGCATGGGGAATATATGGAAGCCACCTTCTCCGGCACTTTTTTTCACCAGAGTGGGACCTTTTGGGCTGAAATACTTAAATAATCTGAATATATGGAAGAAAGGTTGGGGAAGAAAGTCTGAGTCAAGTCTTTCTTAAACGGTCCCAGCAAAATCCAACTGCTTTACTACTTCGCCTGTAAAGGGTGGAGAGGGCAGCCCTCTTTCTGTGGGGAGCACACGTGTAGGCTGATGACTGTAAAGGGGCCACGAAGGATGTGTGTGAGGTCTTTGCTTTAGATACTTTTGCTTCGGGTTGCTGCCAAAAGCAACTGCACGGCAAAATTCGAGGTGCTTTGCAGTTTGCTGGAGGTTTCTCATAATTCCCACGGGATTATACTGTGATGCTTTTGCTTCTCGAGGGAAGGAGCCGTCACCTTAGTGTTGGTGGGTCATGTGCCAGAATAACCGTCTGAACTGGTTTGTTGGTGTGCGTGGCAGAAGTGGCACAGTGCAGGGTTCTGATGTCCCCCCACCTGTTGTTAGAGCAAGGAGAAGTCATGCCGCCGTGACTCCTTGAAGAAGCAGGACGGCTTTCCTCATCCTTATTGGTGAGCGGGCCCTGGTAGCTGGTGGTGAAGAGCTCCATCCTTGGATATAGTCAGAACCCACGTGGATGTGGTCCTGAGCAGCTGGTTGTAGGTGGCCCTGCTTGAGCAGGAGGGTTGGACCAGATGATCTTCAGAGGTCCTTTCCCACCTCAACTGGTCTGTGTCTCTGAAGTTGTGTGTCTTCATGATCGGGATGTCAACCTGCCTGCTGGAGCTTGGTGGGTCTTGGAGGTTGTGGACGGTGGGGTAGGAGAACAGGGCTGGAGTCAGAGCTGAGCCTATGTATTGTCTGCTCCGTGTTGTCCACAGCTTTGTGTCCCCAAGGCCGAAACTGTGCCACTCCTTGCTTTCATGGTGTGCTTTTGCAGCAGTGCAAGGGGACTCTGCGTTGCAGTGAGTGTGGATTCACACGGAAGTGGAGAAGCCCACGCATAGAGCTGGGACACCTCCACGGCTGTGCCGGCCTGTGCCGTGATCCGGATAGCACCATGTGCCTTCCCGACGAGTAACCGCCTTTCCCTCCCTCCTAGAATGGCAACAAGGAGAGCTCCCTTGACATGCTGGGCACGGACATCTGGGCTGCCAACACCTTTGACTCCTTCAGGTAAGCCAGTTTTAAAATTCTTGAGAGAAATGGACCGTGCTCTCTCTTCCTCTCCATCCTGCCAGTACCCAGGTGCTAGTGAGTACCCTGCTGATACTCATGTCGCTGCTCCTTCTCCTCCCCATCCCCATTTAGCCCGCGGCACTAAGCACAATCAATCTACTTAAAACATCCTATGTGCTTCAGAGGGGCTGCTGGGTGGGTTTGCAATCCAAACATCTGAAACTGGTACTGGTATGATTACTTGTAATCATGCAGAAGCTGCGCAGACAGGACCAGAGAAGTTGTAGATGCTCCATCCCTGGAGGGGTTCAAGATCAGGCTGGACGGGGCTTGGAGCAACCTGGGCTGGTGGGAGGTGTCCCTGCCCAGGGCAGGGGGTTGGAACGAGGTGGTCTTTAAGGTCCCTTCCAACCTAAACCATTCTACGAGGACTTGAGGCAGCTCTGAGCTAATGCTCCAGGATTCTAGTCTTCCATTAATTGGCAGTGCGATCACGCATTGACTTTGCAGCTGCTGGGAAGGGCTCTTCAGCTGCTGCTTCTGCAGGGGGACAGTGGTGAAATACGCTTTCTGTCCAGTTTTATGCATCTCCCTCTCTGTGCCTGGAGCACTGCAGGAGTCTGCGGGGATTAAATTCCCACCTAGGACTTGCTCCAGGCCATTGGATCGGGCAGGTTGTGTAGTACTAGGAGAGAACATCTCCATTGCATGGACCAGACCCCTACCTGTTGCGATACCCCCTTGATACAGAGAGCAAGTATAGCTAGCAAGGTGCGTGCTGCATCATGCTGCATCATACATCAAAATGATGGGTTTAGCAAGCAACAGGAGCTCAGCATCTCCAAAAAAAATAGAAGAAATGAAAAGAAATGTGATGCAACAGCGTGAAAGTTGGAGGCCTGCATCCGTGTGCTCTGCAGCAGGGGGTGGTTCTTCCAGAAGTACCAGCTTTCCTTGTCTGCAGGCTCCGATGTGCCCTCTGCTCTTCAGCCTGTTGGTGTTTAATTAGTAGTGGACTTTCTTTCTTTGTCTTTCCCTGTTTTTCTCTCCTAGTGGTGCGACGTGGGACTTGCAGCCTGAAAAACTAGATTTCACCCAGTTTCACAGGAAACTGCGGAACACCTCAAAACACCCGCTGCCTCACATAGACAGAGAAGGGTGAGTGCCATGCATGCGATACCGTGCTCTCCAACAAGGTCTCTAACTTCTCCTTTGCAGAGGGAACGCAAGCTTGGTGGCATGGCTCACGTGGAGGACATGGGGAAGAGGTGCTGGACCATGTACAGGGCTTGGGGATGCTATAACCAGTCTCTCTGGCTCCTTTATCATCCAATTCTGGGCTGGAGCAGAGCCGCTCACTGCATTTTGTATTGCTTGGTAGAGTTCAGTCTTTAAACCACGCTGGTGACCTCCTAAACAAAGGAGATCTGGATCCAAGTCTCCTATATTTAAACATCTCAATATTGGAGGAAAAATCCTGGCTTAGTGTTGATCCCGGTTAGAGTTCTCACAAGTGACGGGGCTTCTGCTCATCTCCCCAGCAAGACTTCAGGGAAGGAGAGAGCATCAGCGTGATGCATGTAGATACAAGTTTTCATCACCTATCTGCTAGCAGTAAAATATCTGCTAGCTGTGAAACCATTAAACAACTCCAGGCTCTATTACCTGTCCTGTTACTCCAAGTTATGACAAGGCTTCAACTCATCCCTGACGCAACTCGCTACAAATCTCTGCTCGAGAAAAAAATAGAGTAAGAACTCCGTAACTACATTTGATCCCATCAAATTTTAGTCCTTTTCTCCTAGTCATTAATCATTTCCTGCCCGTAGAGGAAGGAAGACGATTTAGAATGGGTCTAAAAGATGGGGTTGAGAAGATTGCAGGTGACTTCGCGTTGCCACGTTGTGTGTAGGGATGGAAATGGTCTCTCAGAGAAGTTTTTCTGTGGGTAAATTGGTTTTGCCAAAGGAAAGGCCAATGCCATACGCTTCACCCCAGCTCAGGTTCAGCATCCGCAGGAGGCTCCCGTGCCATATAGACTCACACGACTGCGTAAGGCTTTTTTTTCCCTGCACTCTTAAGTATTTGCTGCAGGTACACAAGCAGCAATTTTCAGAATATTTGGAACAAGATAACGCTAAATTTCTAAGTCACTAAGTGCCTTAGTATTGTTCACTCCCATTTGTACAGATGGTTTTGAAAAATGGGATGAACGGCCCCCTGGAAAATAAGATATAATGTGCTCCCTCTGTAAAATAAGATATAATGTGCTTCCTGGTTGATGGCACTTGCCAGATGATTCAGCAGCGACATCTGCTACGTATAGGGAGAATGCAGCAGGGTCTGCTTTGTGGTCTGCCTCCAGTTCCTGGTGTACTGGGAATGCCCAGGGCGCAAACAGGTAGAGAGGACGGTGTGGAAATGAGATATTTAACCATTTTTAAATATTGCAGCTGTATATGTGGAATAAGAATTAGTGTACATGCAGAAAAGTTAAATAGATGCCATCAGCACAAGCAGTGCATCTCCCGAAATGCAGGTCGTGTAATTAAACTGCACTAGAATAGAGGAAGCACAGACAAAATTGCTTTTCTTTTTTAATTTTTGAAGTTGTCTCTGTTGTGTGTTCATCAGCTCTCCGTGCTGAATCTGTGCTGAGCACGATTCAGCTGGCTGACCCTTTGTTATGGTTTGAGAAAACCCATAACAATTTATAGTTGTCTAAACAATTATTCTATCACCCGATGACCCCTCCCCATCCGGAAAGGGGAATCGGGGAAAGCAAGGAAGCACAAGGGGTGCAATATAAATAGATTGAATAAGATAAGACTAAATAATTAACAATAATACTAAAGAACCAGTATTAATCCCGATACTAATATAAGATACACAAGAATTATACTCTGCCACTTCTATCGGCAGGAAGCCGTGTGCTCCCAGCAGGGGACAGTAAATGTGGGACACTGCGAGCGCTGCGGCTTCGGGAGGAAGGGAAGGGCTCAGGGGTCCGGCACCGGGGCAGGGAGTTCTCTGGACTGCCACCATCAAGGGAGAGAGAAGCTACGCAGCAAACTTTCTAATTTATGTTGAATGTGAGGTTCATGGTATGAAATAATCCCGTTGGCCAGCCTGGGTCAAGTGCCCAGGCCTTGCTCTACCTCATCCCTGCACCTGGCAAGGCTTGAAAACACTGAGACCTTGAATCCCACATAGCCTAGCTGGCTATAAAGTAAATATTTTCACAAATTCAGCCACTAGAGTCTTCCAAAAGTGGAGTTTTCCCCAGCATTAGAAGAGAAATTAGTCCTGTGTCGCTCAATCCAGGACAACCTCCAAGAATCTCCACCTGCTAGCTAGGCGTTTTCCCTCTTGCTTGAGTGGGGGTTTTTAACGTGCTAGCTGTGCAATGAAAAATTTAAAAGGAAAAAAAAAAAAAAAAAAAAAGGAAAGATGCTGTTCAGAATGGGTTTTCTACCCTTTAAGTACCAAAAAAAACGTATTGTCCTGATCGTTTGCCCCAAGGTTGGCCAGGTAGTTGCATCCAGTTGCTTGACCTTAAGTGTCTTTTTGCTTGGCTGAAGAGTTTTCTTCCAGAAAGACGTCTGATTTTATTTGCAGTTACTGAGTTTGGTGGTGGTTAAGGAAAACCAGGGAACCGTACCTCATTTCTGACCTGAATTTGTCTGCCTTTAATTTCCAGCGTTAGCCCTTGCTGCGCTTTTGCTCTTCCAGTTCAAACGACCTTGTGTAGCTGGTATTTTCTCTTCCTTGCAGGTATCTCCCAAGCCCGCGTATCACTTTAGTTTTTCCCGTACTCTAAGAAATTTCTCAGCCACCTCTTTGAAACGTGACTGCCCAAGCTGCCTGCGGTCCTGTCGTTCGGGCTCAGCTGTGCCACCTGTAGAGGAAAGCTGCCTTCATCCCCCTAATCCCTGCCTCCTCATCCCCTGCCTTCGTGCCACAGTCCAGCATCAGATGTTCACCCTGGGACAGTCCCCATCCTGAAAACCTTTTTCTGTGATACACTTGCCTGTTCTGTACCTGCAGCTGGTCTTATTTCGTAGAATCATAGAATGGTTTGCGTTGGAAGGGACCTTAAAGACCACCCAGTTCCACCCCCCTGCCCTGGGCAGGGACACCTCCCACCAGCCCAGGTTGCTCCAAGCCCCGTCCAACCTGGCCTTGAACCCCTCCAGGGATGGGGCAGCCACAGCTTCTCTGGGCAACCTGGGCCAGGGGCTCACCGCCCTCACAGCAAAGGATTTCTTCCTCAGATCTCATCTCAATCTCCCCTCTTCCAGTTTAAAACCATTCCCCCTCGTCCCATGGCTCCCCTCCCTGACCCAGAGTCCCTCCCCAGCTTTCCTGGAGCCCCTTGAGGGACTGGAAGGGGCTGGAAGGTCTCCGCGGAGCCTTCTCTTCTCCAGGCTGAACCCCCCCAGCTCTCTCAGCCTGTCCTCACAGCAGAGGGGCTCCAGCCCTCTGAAAACCATCTTGCTGGTTTTCGAGCCCGGTGCTTTAGCACATTCCATTTTTCTACATTTTTTTTTTTACCCCGTTTGCTGTAATTCCACCAAGATCTGTTTTTCTCTGACTTCTAGGCACTGATTACCTGGACCTGCTGCTATCAACATCTCTGTCTAATATATGTTATTTAACAATATCTTGTCACTAATTGACTAAAGAATACAGTATCATTCTCGCATAATAAAAATAGATCACCTCAGTTGTTTATAAATGTGGAACGATGGTATTTATTGACTATTTTTTCTTCTTCTGTATCGTTTCAAACTCGGCATCCAGCTAGTAATTATCTTTGGATTATTTTTTTTTCCCTTTCTTGCCACAGGAAAGTCCTTGGTCTGGCAGTGCTTGGCTTCTCACCCCATGGGTTTGGGGTTTTTTTGCGTTTCGAATTGTATGTTTGTATTTGTATCGATGGCTGTTTGCTCTCTGAGATGTATGTTTGTGCTTGTTCGCCGACACCTTTCTCAGCAGGGGAACGGGAGCTCCCGTGGAGACCAACAAATGAGCGGTGCTTCAAAGGGAACGTTTTTCATTACATGTTCTTGTCCTCATTTTGGTTTTGGCTGGGTGGGCTTTCGGTTTTGCTCGGTCTGGGAATTGAATCACCCAACACCACTGCTCAGGACTGACTTGTTTGCTCGCTGCTGCTATTACCAAAAGGGTTTGAACGCTGTGGCGGATGGTGCAGGTGGAGAGAACTGGGAAAAGCATTTAATTTTGTATTAAAGGCTTTGTGCCCACATGGGAGCGTTTTGGAGGCGCAGCTTACTCGCTTCAGAGAGCCTCTTAGTTTTCACGGGGGTCCTTTGCAGTAACAACTAATCTTCCCCATGTGCCATAATAGAAAATTAACTTTGGTTCCAGCGAGGTTTCACTTGGGTTTGTTTTTGTTTTCTTCCTGCCGCAGGCTCGGAAAAGGGAAGTACGAGGACAGTGACGGCATCAACTTGAACGACATAGAGAAAGTCCTTCCAGTGTGGCAGGTAGGTGATGAGGACATCTCCTGCCGGCGGTACGGTGGAGACCAGCAACTCCCTGCCTTACCTTTCCTTAGGAAGCCCTTCCCAGAAGTGGGAAAGCCTGGACTGGATGCGTGGAGCTAGAGTTTTGCGGGATTTGTGATGGAGAATTATGTCTGTGGTTACTGCGGAGACTTTGTTGGGATGTGAAATGTTGAGGACAGTGTACGTGTACATACATATATACATATATATATACGTACATGGACACAAGGCTCATATATTTTAGCAAAGGAAGTTCTGAAAAGCACAAAGTCTCCTGGCAGCTCCAAAGTAAATTCCTTCTAGGAAGCCAGCAGTGATGATGTGCTGACCCAGTTGTTTCCCCTGTGGGGTGCGCGTATGTTTATATGGAATGGTCGTCTGCTTGTATGTTTTCTCCAACCTGTTTCTGCTTCAGATCACCCTCTATATCCCAGTTTTGGTAGTTCTGGTTAAAGGATTTTTGATGCTCGAATGTTGGGGAATGGGAGGATGAGTTTAAAAAAGCCCATTGAATAGGTCAATTTGTCAGCATCGCATAACCTTTCGCGTTCTGGAGCCCTAGTTCTCAAAGGAGCTGAGTGTCCTGGGCTGGGCAAGTTTCTGAGGATGCTCAGAGTGTTTTTGCTGAAGTGTATCCTCTTTGCCTCCAGGGGGAAGGATGGAGAAGTCTCATGTGCTGTAGTAAGCGTTACCCTTTTCAGTGCTGAACAAAGAGCTCGCCGGGCTTCTTGCTCATGCATCATGTGAGGAAGAGCCTTGCTCATCCTGCAAACCATGTGATGATCTTTTTATTTCTTTTGGGTGAGCTAGCTGGCACTAAGTACGTGAACCAGTGGAAAGAACGGAGAATTGCTGCTGACTTTGGCAGGGAGGAACGCTGCCTGCAGCTGCTTTCTGCTCAGTTTCTTCCATGCTTGGTATGTCTGGACTTTAGGTCACAGGGAGAAAACATCAGTTTCAGCTGATACAGACCCCAGTAATTCCGCAAAATAAGGTTATTTTCCCTGGGGAATAATTGGAATGAGGAATCAAACTATCTTTGGTGCAAGGAGCTAAAGTTCTTCTCTAGGGTTTAACTTCATTTATAATTGACAGCTATTAAATAAGCCAAGTCCTGCTGGTCTGGATGTCATGTCATCCTGTCGTAACACCAGGTTGAGTCCGTTGACTCCAGTGAATTAATACCAATATATACCTTAATAGCTGGCTTAATTCTTCGTGGGGCAGCTCTAAGCTGGAAGACCTAGTGGGAATGCTGGATTTGGTGTTTTGTTTGTGCCTCTGGGCAGACTCATGCAATACTGTGTTATTTTGGAGACTCACCTAGGCACGTACAGTCATATGTGCCTGTGGGAACCTGGGAGCCGGGTAGTTCTGGGTGAGGATTTATCTTGTTCGGCGCTGACAAGTGAAATACTTGCAGACAGCTGGTTTAATCCTGACATATCATTGTTAACTGGATTTGAATGTGATCGTGCGACGTCGACAGTGATTTTGCTGGTGTTTATCCCTTGTTTTAAATGGCTCTGTGGAGCACAGTGCATGGGGGCGTAAGGGAAAATATTCGTGTGAGTGGAAGAAAAACCTTTCACCTTCCATAGGGCTTTCCCACACTGCCGTTATGTTTGTGTCATATCCTAAAGAAGAGCCTTTTCAGGCTGGAGATACCTAAACTCTTGTTCTGTCTGTGTTTAAGAACTCATGGGTTGCTTACGGCAGCCGTGCATGGATGGAGGGGCCGGTCCAAGCATCCTCTGGCGCAACTGGGCCGGTCCGAGGATCCTTTGGCATGACTGGGCCAGTCCGAGCATCCTCCAGCACGACTCAGATCCAAACGTTTTGTTGCTGAATGACTTCAGCAACTATAGAAGGGTTAAGAGCACCAAGTTTGAGAGAGGTAGTCAGTCTTACTTGCAGGCGGCTTTGGAAATTTGGGTTCCTTTGATGGTAAAGTAGGATGGACGTAGGATGTGAATCTAGAACTAATTTCCAGTGTACATCCAGGACTGCATGCGTATCTCTACAGAGAGATACAGTGACTCCCCTAATGGCTTAAGCAGAATATTCTGGATGTCTGGACATTAATATGTATACCGGAGTTTTGCTGCTGGAATCTGGCAATAGTATTTTTAACAAAATATTGCAAGGAAAGCCTAGGACAATTTGGCAATAAAAAGGTGAAAAAATGAACAAAAACCAAAACAATCTCCCCCAAAACCCTCTTTCATTGTAGCTGTCTGAGGGAAAAATGCACGTCGCCAGCCTTTTGTTTTGAAATTGGAGAAGGCGTGCATTTCGCTCTGCCTTTTGCTCCTCTGAGATGCTCCACAGCACGGCGCGCTCTGCCATCTCGTGGACATGCACAGGCAGGAGAATCAGGCTCTGCTTCATCACTGAGAGCAATTACTTCACGACAGCCGGTATTTTGAAGCTTCCTCCTGCCCCATCTTTTCAAAGCTCATCTGGGATGCTCTTTTTTACTGGTAAATAGGCTTTGTTTTGAAAGCTTCATGGCTAGGAACTCATGAGGTCATTGCTTTGGCTCAGCCCGTGAGCCGTAACCTCTTCATCTCTCCTTACTCACAGGAGTCTGTAGTTGGATTTGGGCGCTGATTCACCTAAGTGCTGCCAAAAAGGGACTTTGGAAGCAAATAATCTTTTGAAGATAAGTATTCCCCATTCATAAGATCTGCTTTTTATTGCACACTAGGGAGGATCGGTTGTCGGCTACGTTAGAGAGGCGCAGCTCAGATGCAGAGCCAGTCTTCATCATCCTCTCCATTTTCACCTCAGCTGGTTTGTTGGAGGAGACCATGTAACCGTTCTGGTGTCATGAAGACGTCATGGGGAGGGCTGAGTCAGTGCATTTGGCTTTTGCTCCCTTTGGAAAATGCTCGGAAAGGCTTTCAGGCTTGGATGTGTCGCAGCCGAATACCCCAGTCCTAGATACGGTCTTCAGACTGCGAGCCCTTGACAAACTCTACGCTTAACAGAGAAAATAACCTAAGGGATCATGTCCTCCAAGATGTCCTCCATCCTCCCTGTGAAGGTCACAAAAGGTGCAGGAGATTGCATGCCACAGGGAAGTGCTGTGAATGCTGCTAGACACGAGCAGAGAGTTTTGGGACACATCCCAGGTGGTTTCTGGACTGGCATCTTGCTGTTGTTAGCTTTTGGTTTGCGGGACTCATGACCTCAGGATGGGCCTGCCTTCCTCCGAACAGTGTGGCCGTGCCTTCACTGGCCAGTGGCTCCTTGTCTTGTGTTTTAGGAGGTAGAAATTATGTGGCACTTTTTGAAGGGTGTACTGGGCTTTACTGGTTCTATGGGATAAACTTGGAAGACGGTACTGATATCGTTTGGTTTGGCGTCTTAATTGCCTTGCTGCTCATCTCCTGTTTCCTTACTGATTTTTGACCCTTTTTGTCATACGCTTGGAGTTACAATAAACTGCTTGTTTCTCTTCTGGCTACAGTTGTCATCCAACGTCCTTGTTGGATGAGAAACAATGGAGCAGCTCCTTAGGAGAAAGGCAGACCCTGTAAGTTGTTCATGTTCCTCTCAGCACCGCTGTACTCCTGACCTTGTCCAAACAGTCTTAGAAGCACTGGGATTCCTGACCATACTGGGATCCCACCTGAATTTAGGCACCCGGCAGGCGTCTCTGCCCACTTTCCTTGGGACTCCTCCTCATTGACAAGTATTTTCAAGTCAGACATTACAATTCAGTGCAGAGACTGTGTGAATAAAGGTGGGACTTTGGGTTTCAGCTGTAGGAGAGGCATGGACACATTGGGGCATGATTTATTGCATCTCAGTGTAGAGGTCTAGAGAAGGTTGGATGATTCCCATCTGAGGATACCCATGTCCTTTCCCTGTCAGCTCTATAAGGAGCCCAGAGTGACCAGCTCACACCTGGACTTGTTCAGACATGGTAGGTTCCTTAAGAGAGATGAAGCCAACCCAGGTGTCCAGGGGGACAAGGGTGGATCATGGCTGAGCATCCCCTCTGCTGTCACTCTCCATGTAAGGGGAGGAGGTCGGTGTCCAGCACTGGTGTGAGGGCTTGCTCCAGGACCCTACAGATCACTGACCCTTCCGGGGTGGCAGTGGCAGGGGGACAGGTCTCTTTGGAGCTCAGGGACGGCTCTTTGGTGGGGTGGTGTTGCTTACTACCACCATACAGAGTCCTCGTCCTCTCTTGCCTGCTCTTCCTGCACTACAAGATTGGGCAGTTCTCGTTTTAGCCAGCTCGTTAGCCAGCCCGGATGCCTCCTTTTTCAGAGCCTTGGTGACAAAAACACGGCCCTCTCTCAGTAGGATGTTCTGCACTGGTGGAGCTGGGGTGGGCTTATCCCTCTGTCTGGCATCCCCTCCCACTGGGAGTGATCTGGTCCGTGTGGTGTGCCCCATGTGCTATATGTCCCTCCTGCCACTCATGAGGCCTAACCCTGACGTCTTTTGTGTGTCCACCAAACACTTATGAACAAGTTGTGGTGGCTTCCTAGGAGCCCTAAACTTAGGGGGATTTCTTCTCCCTGCCCCCAGATCCTGCTGGACTCCATCCAAAGTGTGTAGGCTCGGCATTGCTTTCAGAGAAGGTTTCTAGTCTAACAAGCCAGCTTCCCTTATCCCAAGGGCCTTTCCAATACTGTAACTGCTAAAACCACTGTGGAAAGTCCCTGTCAAAGAGCCAAGGTTTACTTGAGTATAGGTCACAACGTATTGGGAGTCAGATCTCCACTGCTGAGTAAAAAGCTTTTGTTTTGCCGTGGCTTCCAGTAAAATAGGGCCTTTCTGTGGTCTGGTTTTTGTGGCATTTAACCCAACTAACAATGACCATCTCCTTGGGCTGAGAGGCAAAGTGCCGTGGTCACCGGTAACCCCTTCAGCATCACTCCAATGTTAGAGTTAAGACCACCGTTGACCAAGGAAGGCAAGTGAGACCGTTGCCATCTCCAAAGCACTGGAGGGGAGAGGTCTGGACCAAGGTTGGCGTATCTTCCACACAGGTCACCAGCTCGCATGTTCTTGCAAGGCCCAAGCCTGGGCTCTGGCAGTAGAGCACAGTCGCTGTGAGCCCTGAACCAGGTTATAAACCCCATGTTTTCTATCAGACGTGCAGAAAAGGGGAGATCTTCCAGTGGGTTTTTCAGATTGTGATGTTCTTCCATACCATATAATAGACTTATTCACTCCACAAAGGAAACACCAGGGAAATGGCCCAGAGCTTTGACATTTCTATCATCGTCGTGATCATCATTATCATCCAGTTCAAGCAGACTTACCAATGTTGGCTCGTAATCTGTGAGGGTGTCTTCCCACCCTGGTGGTCCTGGAGGTGCCTTTTTTTGTTATGGTTCCTGGAGCTGGTACTGGTCAGCTGGGCAGGTTTGGGACCCTGTTGTTTGGAGAACGGTGGACCTGTAACGAGCTCCTGCCAGGATGAGAGGCGTTGAGGTGCTCTCACACCCCCTTTGGGTCATCTGGATTCAGAGACAGGTTTGTGGTGTTCAAGGAGGGTCGGTGGAAAGGGCAAGGGTGGCTTATGTTGCAGCTCTGAAGGCTGGCTTGGTGTTTGGTGGCTGAGGGGACAGGGCTGGTGGCAGAGGGGAGCCCTGCAGCACTAGAGGGCACTGCGACCTCGCTGCACAGCCGCAAAACACGGATCTGTGCAGAGGAAGCAAGAAGCTTTTTTTCCGAAGGTTTTTTCCATGCAGAAACCTCACCCCGAAGTGGCTGCGTCCCACACCCTCCTGCTCCATGACCCTCCTGGTCATGTCGCTCTCCGTCCCACTTCACCCACCTCGGGCTCGGGTGCATGTCCAGCACGGGGGACGCCGGGGCTTGTGGAGGGGGAAGGTGTTTCTCTGCACCCAGGACTGAATTTGGTTAGGACTGCGTATTGTCGTGAGCCTCAAAGTAGTCGGAAGCCCTGAGCAGAGCAAGGTTAAAACTGAAGGTGTCTGTGAAGCCCCCGTGGTTGCCTTGTCCAAGCACCACAGCCCTGAGGGAGCTGGTGCCCAGGGGTTAGACGTGCCCCAAGAGGGCATGATATACCGTGAGAAGATCCCCCAAGTCTTCCTCGTTTGCATCGTGACACCCCCCTTACTCTGTTACTCAAGAGGTAACGGGCACAAACTTGAGCATAGGAAGTTCCACCTGAACATGAGAAGGAACTTCTTTACTTTGAGGGTGAGAGCACTGGAAGAGGCTGCCCAGAGAGGTGGTGGAGTCTCCGTCTCTGGAGACATTCAAAACCCACCTGGACGCGTTCCTGTCCAACCTGCTCTGGGTGACCCTGCTCTGGCAGGGGGGGTGGACTAGATGATCTCCAGAGGTCCCTTCCAACCCCTACCATTCTACGCTTCTGTTATTCCTCTTGGAAATCCCACTTTTGCAAATGTAGTAATCCTCAACGATGCTCCAGCAGGGCCCAAGCGATGTTCTACACAAGGGGCAGTACCAGATGTGCTGAGGTGTCCTCCCTTTCTCCGGAAGATTGCTGCTGCCCCTTCAAATGTGGGATATTCCTCTGAATGCTCATGTTCCCATTTGTCCCTCTGTCCCTGTCTCCCATCTACCCTGTTGTCCCCAACCCACATTGAAAGACACGTCAACTTCAGCAGGAGGGAGATAAGGACCATGGTGGTGTCCGCTGCTAGACTATCTCTGTTCCTTAGACCCCAGTTTGCCAGGCACTGGTTTGTGCTACAAAAAAACCCTACAAACAGTGGGATTTTGGCTGCTTTGCAGCTTTTCCTTGGGCCAGGCTGGTGGAGATGTAGACACGAAGCGGTTGAGTGGCAGGACTACGCTGGGATTACTTATAATAGGTGGTGAGTCTTGGATTCATGTCCAGGAACCACAGGGAGATGACAGGACAGCTGGATGGGTAAGTCTGTTCCTGGGAGGACGATGCAGAAAAATCCTTTATTTTGCTTTTAAGGATTTCACAAGTAGTTTTAGACCTGAGAACTGAAGTTTTCTGGGGAATTTGGATATGGAGACTTGTACTAGGGTATAAGTAACAACTCGATGGGCATTTGGGGCTCAAAAATGTCACCACATTGAGCTCCAGAGAGCAAGAAGGGCTTTTCTCAGCCCTGTAGTTGACTTCCCTTTCAAAAAGGTTTGCTTTTGTGCAGCTATATAATATCCAAAGCAAGCCCGAAAGGTTTTGGTTTGTTTTTTTTCCCAGTCCTTTCTATAGACTGTAACGCACACACCCCCCAAATCCTGCCTGAATTTTAACTTCTACATAGAGTTACATCGTTTTCTCCCTCGTTTTCCCAGAGAATTCATTAGAAACCTGAGAGGGCTTTTGCTGCGCTCCCTTGAGTTTGCTGAATATTTTCCTGAAGCCATTTGTGGAGTAATGATTAAGTTAAAAAAAGTTATTAAAAGTAGCAGAGGAGAAAAAAAAAAAAATCCAGATTTCTAAAGAGCCCAAATAAAAACCTCAATGTGTCTTTGGTCGAGCAGCTATTTCTGCTGCCTTGGCTATTTCCACATCCTAATCCCCTTCCCCGTTCCCTGTGAAAGACCTGAATTTTTAATAATATAAAGGGAAGGAAGGAATTTCTCTCTTAAACGAAAAAAACTACACATACCGCAGGACCAGAGAAGAGAGACGTGCATTCGTCCCCGTTGGCGGAGGGGACCTACAAAGCCTAGAAACCCATCGCGCTCTAAAAATCCTGCTAACGGGGGATGTCCTTGTCCCTTGTCTGGCAAAATATGAGGTTAATGTTTCCTGTCACATTTAAAAATTTCTTCTCAACCAGAAGATGCTCCCCCCCCTCCCTTTTCTGCTGCCTTTCCTCTGATGTTATGGAAATAGCAACCGATACAATAAATGAGACCAGAAGTTCTTAAAATGCGAATTTCCTGCCCGGAGGCAGCAGGTAAGTGAATCCCATCCAGCTTGGGGAGAGAGATATATATATATATATATATATGTATAGCCATGGGTGTAAATATAGGGATTTAGTGGCAGGATAAGTGTTTATTGCAATCCAAGGTGGTTCGGTCAAAGATTGTCTTTTTATGTGGGAAATTTACTGCTGCACACGACGCCTGGATGTCTCTTCCGTGGGGAAAATAAAGACTGTTTGTGAAGGGAATTAGATGATGTCCTCACCAAGGACCGAGCTCTGTAAGCCCGAGGTCCTTTCTAGTCCCACGTTTGGATTGTCCCTCGCTTTACGATTTTTAAAATACCTTTTGGGGTTTGTTTGGGTTTTTTAAGATACTCCGTGAACTCTTCTGCTGGCTCTAAAAATGGCAAGCGCTCGGCTGTACATGGTCAGGGAAAGAAAGCTCTGTGCCATCCCTAAAACGCCTTTGCTGGATGGTGGTCTTGAAGGATTTCGTCTCGGCTAATAGAAATAGCAAGAGCAACATGGTCTCCATGACTATGACCGCACAATGCTCCCCAGTGTCCATGTCTCCCAGGGTTATTCTGCTCTGCTCCTCACCTGCCGGCACCATGGAGAAACTCCTCATTGTTGGTTTGCTTTCTTTTTTTAATTCTCTCTTTTTTTTTTTTGTTCGTTTTTTTGTTTTTTTTTTTTTAAATTCCTGTAATGTATGAGCAGAGAAACCACTGGAGAATGATAAAGCTTCATTTCTTCCTGCTTTTGTGACCCGCTTGATTATTTCGTTTCTCATTGTATATTCTTTTGAGGCGCCTTGCCCGAACGGAAAGAAAATATGTATGCTTATAGGAACTGTTTGTTTCCCCTTGGCTGAGCAAAATAAGACCCCTTGGCTGGGCAAAATAAGCAGATACCACATAAGATACTGATGGCTTCTGCTCGCCGGTCTTGGGATGGGGCCACCGACACTCACGCCATCACGGGACATCATTCGATAAAGCTGTTGGGCTGCGTATGCCTTCGTTTGGCCACCCTTCCTCTTTGGCCTATGAATAAATACTACATAAAGTTCCTCAAGTTCGGGTTGCTACGTGTTTACCAGATAAGAATAAAAAGTTTGGGGGTTGGTGGTTGCATGGATGTGGTTTGAAGCAAGGGTGGGGGGAAATGAGATGCCCTGTTTCATGGTCACTCTGCAAAGACAATCTGGACCGAAGCCAGTTTTTAAGAGTCCAAGAAGAAACGCAAATTTGCATTTGTTGTAATGTAAAAGAAAACACGGACCCAGGATGATGTCCAGGTTTCCAAGCTGATGGTACGGGCAGGTCCCACCGCTGCAGCTGAACCTCCTGGGCGTGCCATGGTGGCCGGTCTGCTGTAGCCGTTGGGCCCGTGGTCAATGAAAGTGGTTTTCCAAAAGCAGAGGGCTAGGGTGGGCTTTTTTGAAAGCTTTCTTCTCATTTGGGTTATTCCCATCCACGCTATTGCGTCTGTGGATCTTGTTCAGCCCTGCAGGACCTCTGGTGTAGAAAGTGCTAGGAGACATCAAGGATGGAGGAGCTTCAAGGTTGCCCATGGTTGTACAACCCGCTCAACCTAAGGCTGTGGAGAACTTGGGGGCTAGGTGGTCATGGATCATGGTTGGACTTGTAGATGCAACCAGCGTGCTAAAAAAATCATCTCTTTGCATGCAAATTTTGATCTGGAAACCCAGCGATGGGTTTTGATCTGGATTATTGGGGTAAAGTTTGCATTTGTGCTTTATTTTGCTTTCAGTGCAAATCAGCCCTGTGGACCTTAAGGCTTTGGAAGCCGATGTGGTCCCCGTGCTCCCCATGGCATCATTGCCTGGCACCAACAGCGTCCCGGCAAAACAGGTCGCCACCCCGATAAGCAGAAAGGCGAGGAGTCAAACTCACACTAAAACGGTATTTCAGCCAAAAAGAGCAAAGGGGGTAAAAAAAATACCCTGAGCGTTAGTGTGCGAGCGGCCACCTTGTCGTGCAATCGCAATATCGTTTTTCTATTTTATTTTATTTTTTTTTTTATGGTTGGCTTAACAATTAAAAGGCTACGCTGCGCTTTGGTTTTTCCAGTCTGCTGCATCGTGTGACCCCGGTGACTCCCGAGTTAAGCCTCATTATATAATGGCGGGGTGTTTTTTTGGAAAACCTCCATTTAATCCTTTCGGAGCAGAATTTGCTGTTTTTTGTTTTCTTTCATATCGTCGTCTCGCTTCCCCCCCTGCCGCCCCCGCCTACCCCTTCCCCGGCGGGCGCACGCTGGAGGCGTCAGTCTGGGAGCAGGGTCCTTTCTTCCTTTCTTTTCTTT
>VYZM01004881.1:88170-136771 GCA_013398915.1 Dromas ardeola | reverse complement strand
ACAACCCTGTGACTCCCCGTCGCTCGGCCGAAGGGGGAGGCAGGGGAAGGAGAGAGACAAAAAAAAAAAAATAAAAACCACCACCCAGTGACTCCATCTGACTCGTTTTGGCTGGAAAACTTTTTCAGCGCTGTGGTTCTTAAGCCAGAAGGAAGCTTTCTTCTGGCCCAAGAACAATAAAGGGGTCAGCAGCCTGATCCTCCCTCCTACACCCTCTTCCTTCCATTGTGAGGGGTCTCTGCAAATATCCCAGGCTGCTTCTGCTGGGGCCTGAGGGACCTGAGCTGCACATGTGACATTAAAGAGAGACTCTGCGAACTCAGTAATCCATAGCTGCAAAAAGACCCAAAAAAAAAAAAAAAAAAAAAAGAGTAAATAAAATGAAGTCTCTGGGGTGCTCTATTTCTGGTGTGGTGTTGTGCTTGGAGAAGGTGCTGATGGTTGTTCTCATGGTGAGTGGAAATCTGTCCCCTTGCTGTCTCCTCCACAATGCCACGGCAGCATCTTCCCCAGCATCTGCTCAACAAGTGGCCAAATCCCCACAGAGGGTAGGTGAGACCTCGTGTCTCGCCTGTCCTTGACCTCCTCCGTTTCTCTGGTTGTCCAAGATGGGGAATTTCTGCTGCTCTCATAGTGCACGTGCAAAGCCCGTGTGCTGGTGGTGTATGGTCTCCAGCAAGGATGGGGTTGAAGGAGGCGTGGCTGGTTGCCCTGTTGTGCTTGCTCCAGGGATTGACCACCACCTGGCAGCACCCAGGTTTCCAAGCTGGCACCTTTCATGATGTGCCTGCTTCTCCTCGGATGCGTATCGCAGATCGTGGTGGTCTGAGCCTTCAGTTCCTGGAGTAAAAGGTCTTGGGAGAAGTGCTACAGGCCCTGATCCATAGTGGTTTGCCCACTGGTTTTGTCCATCATCAAAGCAGCCTGCATCTCTCTGTTTGGGGAGGTTGTACATGGATCAGAGGGCTGCTGTGGATTCTGTCATACTTGCAGACCGCGATGGGTTCTGCCACCATGAATGGTGATGTTTTTCCAGGTGGCATTCTGTATCTGCCAGGCTAGATACCACCTACCTCCCCAAAGGAGAAGGTGGGACCTGTGGCCTTCTATGCGAAGGCAAGTTCAATGCAGTAAGCCGTATCGTGCACTGAAGACCTCATTCGTTTGCCAGAGGGAGAGTAGATGATGCTCATCAAATTGTAGGAACCCACCTCTTTTTTTTTTTTTCTCCTTTTTTTTTTTTAACACAATAGCTGGTGTTATTAGCATGTGTGACCTCCTCTCGCCGTGTTACAGCTTGTTGGACCTTGGCACCAAGCAGTCGCATGAATCATGATGGTGATTTTGCCGTAAGGCAGTTCCTGTCGTTATTATCTCCTTGCTGTGTCGATAACGTTTTGGTGGCGATGGTCAGGATTTCCTCGCACTACAGAGCTTTCCTGAAGATCAGCTCTGCGAGCGGTGGAGGAAGTAGCCGTTACGAGATTGCTCCTGGCTGCTGAGAACTGGGTGGCCAACTTCAAACGTACGTGCGACCTGACATGATCCGAAGAGCGCGGCGGTGGCTCCTCTTTCCCCTCATCTGCTTTGTCAGCGTAGGTGGGTGGGAACTCCTCCTTTTCTGCAAATGCTGAAGCAAGACCAAACCTGGTTATGGAAAACTGTCAGAGACCAGGACCCCATCAAAGGAGATGGGGGAGAATGGTCCCATGTCTTGCCTGAAATCCCAAGGGGATGGTGGGAACATTCATGGCCAGGGAGAAATCTGGGGTCTCGCACCTACAGCTCTTGCATTGCCACAGTGTTGGGACTACACACAGGATGAGGGTCCTTTAGTTGAAAGGAAGGCTCTTTTTAGCTTCTTCTTTAGCTTTTTAGCTTCTTCCTTCCTTGTCTAGAAGAAGAAATAGTGTCCAGCTGCCCATGGCCAGCAAGGCCATGAAAATGTATTGCAGGTAGCTCCAAGGACTGTAACTGTACGTGAGGCTGGGAACCTGCTGCGTTAGAGGTGGAGCTCCTTGACTACTTGACCATCCTGCTGTTCCTGTCTCAAGTGGAAGCAGGTCGCCTTGTTTGGCTTCGGGGTCTTTTCATGGTGCGATTTGCCTACAAGACAGGACTTGAATTTATTCCGCCAGTCCTCAACTTCTGAGAGCTGTTGGTTCAGGAAGGGCAAGGCTGCAGCGCAGCGGCTGGTGGCCATGCCCCCCTTCTGGGAGGTCTAAGGTAGCTTTCCTAACATGGAGTTGGATCCAAAGAGAAGGTGTTTTGGCAGCGCAGAAGTCTTTCTGCATGTGCTGCAGTGAAAACTGATGATCTAGCGGTCGCCTAGAGTGGTTTGCAGTTTGGATGGAATAATTCAGGCATCTTTCACAGGTGCTTTTCCCAAGGTACTTGATTATTTAGTGCCATTCCTATGCGTAGCACAGGCAAATCAGATGTTCATGCCCTGGTGGGAAGACTGACTGTTCAGGAGCAGATGATAATGCAGCAGAGGATGGTTCGAAGTCAGTCGGGTGGGGACAGGTGAGGGATGGAAGTGGGACTTGGTGGTGTTCCATTAGTCCACTGTCAAGTCTGGGCAAGTTGCTGCTCCTCAATGAGAGCAGTCCTGTTTCTGGAGGAACCAAGAGCAAATCTTCGTGTTCTGTGTCCAGGTTTCCGATCTTCTCCTCATCTGTTTTGTCCTTATCTTCTAAGTCTTGCCCAGGCTGCCTGGTTTGAGTGGTTGCCTTTCTGTGCAGGAGGGCTTCTGCGCTGCGAGACCTGCACACATACCCACAGCCACCAAGATCCTGGCATGAGTAGATACAACTGAAATAAAGTGAAAAAGCTTATATGAAAGGACATAAGGCAAAAATGAAGCCATGCAGATGACCTCCAGCCCTTTAGAAGCTGTGTGGCCTCTTAGAAGATTCCCCTTTGGGTGCTGCACTTTGCTGCGGAGGAGAGCATGGTGCTTTCATGGATTTTGTGTTGCCACATATCTCTTCTTCCCCTGCATGTCCACCAAAAAGCTTTTCATATTTTAACACGTGCAGGGAGACGCATCCAGGGGCCAGGTTCAAGGAGGCTCCTGCCCTGGGAGGTGAGGACTTTGGTAACTGGGGGGGGTGTTCTACTGGAGCTTTAAGGAGTCTCTCTGGGTTGGGAGCCGTGTACAGTAGGAACAGTCATCAGCCTCGTCTTACGTGCGCCTCGTCTCACTGGTTAGGATCGTTTCCCCCCCGTGGAAATCATCAAGAATTTCCGTTATTTCCTTTCCTGAGGCTTTGTTTGGGTGGGGATTTCTGGAAGGTATTTCACAGGCAGGTATAATTAAAGAAAGACATGCATTGCCTGGAGGCTAGACAAGGTTTCTTTAAAGCCAAGCCTTTAGCGTGGTGGCAAAACAGAAACCATTTGTTGCCTGGTCCGATGGAGGGGAGGTCGGGGAAAGGGGGGAGCTAATCAGCTGGGAATCATCCCAGTTAAACGCTGCACACCGGGGTTAAGGCCCTTATCCAGCAAATCCTTGAAATATGTGCTTAATTTTAAGTCCCCCTGACTTCAATCTGTTTACTCTTGTGCTTAACTTTAAGCATGTGCCTAAGTGCTTGGCTGGCTGAGGGCCAAGGCAAATAGTAGACTTAGGAGCAGATTCGCGTACAGAAAATGCTTGACTGGACTGAAGTCCCGTGGGACGGCGGATGCTGTAGCGGATCCGGGACGATGGAAGGGGACGGCGCTGCACATCCCAGGTCCGTCAAGTTATTCAGCATTGGGTACCGCGGACCTGGAGCTGTTCGCACCTTATGGGGAGCATCCTAAGAATCTAATCTCTAAACGAGCACCTTAATTTCAGTGTCTTTATTCCGCTGTTCTGAAGGCATCAGCCTCACAGGTAACCTTGTGTATACCACAACCGCAACCTTGGATAAAAGATATTATTTTTTTTCCTCTTAATTGAGAGAGAGGAACGGTTTAGTGGAGGAAAATAGCCTTGATTTTATCATCAGAAGAGGAAGGAGAACAGATTATATGACCTGACTAATAAATCTTCATAGGAATTTGCATGGCTGCGTTAACACTTACAACAAAAAGGACTCCTGTATGAGCACAAGCTTTTATAATGGCTTTATCTTCTTCTTTCCTGTTCCAAGCTAATTCCTGAAAGCCTTCTTTTAATCCCCCTTTTGCTCGTCCAGCCTGGACTTCTTAGAATGACAAAGGTATTTTTTTTTCCCTTTATTTTTAATCTATGAATGACAGCACTTAAAGCTAATAACTGTAGCCACGGCACACATGAAAATGAAAAGCCACCATCAGAAAACAAGATCTGGGTTTTTTTGGAAAACACCACTACTAGGGGTTAAGGGAAATCTGCAGCTGGAACAAATACAGGGCTCGTCTAACTTCCTCAATAACTCTGCTGGGGGAGCGGGCAGTTGCCAGACGAAGGAAGCGTGGTTAGCCATCGAGTCTTTGAATGCAGCTCCGTTTCCCCCTCAAACCCATGGAATTTATATTAACCTCCAGCTTTTCTTAGCCGGTGGGATTTTTTTTTTTTTATTTTTTTTTTTTTTTTTTTTTTTTTTTTGCATGAAGAAGAGCCTCGCTTTTGTTGCTTTGGTTTGTCGGAGGAGCGGAGGAGACGGTTCTGCTCCTCGCCGCGGCGTTCTTGCTGGCGAAAGGCCATGGATGTTAAATGAATAATTTTTGGCGTTGATAAGGAGAGAAAGGCTGAGGCTGCCAAGCGCAGAGACGCAGGCGTCTGATGACTTGATTTCGGGAAGGGCAGGCTTGAGCCATCCCTGCTCGCTGGGTTGTCTCCGATCCCGGCAGAGGTGCAGGCAGGAGGAAACATCCCATGTGCCTTTAGCATCTTGTACATGGATGTAACTATATACAGTGGGCACAGAGCAATATGCAAGCGAGGATGTCTAAAAGCAGTATCAGTATGTTACTTGGCTACCTAATTTAAGCTGGTGGTAGACCCACAAGAGAGCTATCCACCTTCCACCTCGAATACTGTGTCCAGTTTTGGGCCCCTCACCACTGGAAAGACCTTGAGGGGCTGGAGGGTGTCCAGAGAAGGGCAACGGAGCTGGTGAGGGGTCTGGAGCAGGAGTCTGGTGAGGAGCGGCTGAGGGAGCTGGGGGTGTCCAGCCTGGAGAAAAGGAGGCTGAGGGGAGTCCTTCTCGCTTTCTGCAGCTCCCTGAAAGGAGGAGGTAGCCGGGGGGGGGGTCGGGCTCTTCTCCCAAGGAACAGGCGACGGGACAAGAGGAAACGGCCTCAAGTTGCACCAGGGGAGGTTTAGGATGGATATTAGGAAAAATTTCTTCACCGAAAGGGTTATCATACATTGGAACAGGCTGCCCAGGGTAGTGGTGGAGTCCCCATCCCTGGAGGGATTTAAAAGCCGGGCAGACGTGGTGCTGAGGGACGTGGGTTGGTGGGGGTTTTGTCAGTGTTAGGTTGATGGTTGGACTCAACGGTCTTAAAGGTTCCTTCCAACCTAGACAATTCTATGATTCTATGAGCAAGGAGTGGAGTGTGTGAGACGTTGTTTGCATCCCGGGACTGCTGTAGGACCCCTGCTTGACTTTAGAGCTCCATGAAGGCGTAGCATCTGTAGGATGCTTATGGCTGCGGTGCCGACACGCGGCTCCTGGACAGAGAAGGGAGCCAGCTGAACAGGCATGGGGGATGTTCTGGTTGCCAAAATTCCCATCTCTCTTTGGTAGCGAGCAGTTTGATGGCCACTTCTGAGTTGCTCGTAATGCAGAGCATCTGCGTTTTCTCCATTGTGCCCCTTTCTGCTCATCATAGCGTTCTCGGGGACCACTGTCTCAGACCCTTCCCAGCTTCTGGAGCTGAGCCCATCACATGAGCACAATCCTGCCAGCAAGAAGGGCACCAAGGAAAGGAGCAAGGAGCTAAAATAGCCCTAGCAAGGAAGGGCAACATGACCTGAGACATCCCAGTAATCAAGGTCTTTGGTGCTGGTCACTTGGCACATGAAAATACCTGGGAGTTGGTTGGTTTGTTGAGTTTTGTTGCTGGGTCTTCTTTGTCCCCGCTTGGTTCTGATGAAGCACCTGAAGGTGCATCCTCTCAGACGATGTGAAATGAATTGAAGGGGCTTCACCCAGCTCCTGGCAGTCATCACAACTCATGCTTTCACTGGCAGGAAAGCTGATGTTTGAATGATGCTTGTGTCTTTGGAGTTGTCGTGGTTGAAGTTCAACCTTTGCAAGACACAGGAGAGCAGATACGGCCATCTTGCTCCCTGTCCGGTAGCAACTTTTGGATAAAAAGCAGTTTTTCAGGATTTTTTTTTTTGGTGGAAATGCCAGTTTCGTTTCCAAATCTCACATTTGGAGACTGCTGTAAAGCAGCTACAAACTTGCTTTTCTTACTCCACCTCATTTTGTTGTTCAGATTAGTCCATGGCTCCCAGGGGCCTGCAAAGCACCAGTGAAAAACCACCAGCGTAATTAATATATGACGTGATATGATTGATACTCTGTGGCAAGTGCATCATGTTTTCTGTGCTTGTCCCTGCATTAAAACCCTTTACAGCGGGAGGAATCTTAGTCTTCGATGCGTAAAAGGAAAATCCTGGGAGGGAGCAGAGGGACACTCAAGAAGCAGTTTCTTCTACCCGGGTACAAACTGCCAGTAACCTGGCAAGGAGAAAGTCAAACCCTTGTGTTTCACAGCCCACGCTCCTGCAAAGGAATGGGACTTTTCAAAGGGAGGAATGAGGCTTTTATAGGATTAAATTGGCGTTTGCACAGTGGGGTATTTTCCGAGCTGGGGTGGCTGCGACATGGGAACCTCACTCGCTGTCCCTGGGCTGAGCTAGACTAAGCAGAGATTTCAGAAAACAGAAAAAAAAACATTTCTTTGTGGTATAGTCCGGGGTAAAATGTGTTGGCTGTGTCTTCAGCCAATTGCAAACAGGAATATCTGTTGTGTGAAAACGTTGCCAGCACATTTCCGCGGAGAAGGAAAGGGCAGTGATATTCTGCACAGCTTGCTTCAGCCATGAAGGTCTATGAGAAAGGTCCACTGGTGGACTAAGAGGGGCTGTCACCACCATGACCCCGTTAAAGTTGATGGCAAAATTCCCTTTGGCTTCGGTGACGCAGTGTAGGGATCACAGTGATACGGATCATGGCAAAAAATGCTCGTTGGCTTATTAACTATTGCCTGGGATCTTAGGGTGTTGCGAAACTTCATGCACTTGGAAGGCCTCCAACGGGAAGTGCCAAGGGCTGAGCGGTGAGAAAGTTCTCCTAGCGCCTCTGAATACCCACGTTGAAAGAAAAGAGAAGCCACCTCTTATTTGTAAGGTTATGAAGTTATCACTCCGCAAATAAGGGGTTTCATCGCTGTTGGGTTGTCCCAACTCCTGGGAGCTTGCATGAGCTGGGGCTCCTATGGGCTTAAACTCCAGTCCACCCAAGAGGAGAAGATTGGTGGGGGCTTGGTTCTGGGGGGATTGCACAAATGCAGAGGAAAAACATGCAATCTTTTATTAATAGTAAGGGTGAAATGAAAATAAACTTGGATACAGCCTTTCCTGTTGAGAGCCATGCTGAGGCTGGGGGGGAGCACACCCAACACAGAGGTTCAACAAACCCACCAGCTTAGAGGTCACCTGGGCTCTGGTCCAAAACTCCCTGATGTCCTATGGGATCTGTTTATAGGTCACCTTAAAAATTCATCAGGGAGGTCCCTGTTCTGCCTACAGGTCTCCTCCCCGCGACACCGTCCACCACGATGGCACGATGAGGAGGTGTTGAGGGTGGATGGTGAATGAAGGGTCCTCCTGCCATCTCACCTGCCCGCTTCATCTCAGCTGGAGAGGCATGGTCAGACGGCACATCAAGATGCACAAATAGGGGGTGGCAGGCTTTGAAGGGGACAAGAGATGGGCACAACCAGGCTGGGGAACGTGAAAAATATGGAGGAAAAGTATACTTTAAAGAAATGTGGGGTCCCGGAGGGACTGAAATAGCTCAAGTTACAAATATTCCCATAGCAACCTCATAACACTGTAAGTCCCAGCTAAAGCAATTCCTCCCTCACCCCCAAAACTGGCGCAAGCCAAGGAAAATGTAGGAAAAGCTTTTCAGAGCAGCGCAGCCCTTTCTCGGCATGAGCTTGGGCTACCTGGACACGGCAAACCAAATACCAGGTGTGGTGCCTCCTGGAAACAAGCGATGTGGGCGGTATTTATTCCCAATATTAGCTGAAAAAGGCTCCCTTTTCCAGGGGAAAGCAAACCCAGGTCATCAACGCTATTTATTTTAATGATTCTCTAAATATTCTGCACTTAAGGACTTCAAGCAATGATGTGGTTATATCTATATTTACTGGATAAACGTATTTATTTATGGATGGGACACTTTACTGCTGACAGTAAGGTTTGTTTTTAAGCCTGACCGGGGTAGAGGAAATACATACAAATAAACAATAAACCTAAACAACACTAAAATAACATCAGTTAAAACAATCAGAGTTACTTCCACTCGTGAAGTATTGTTCCCATTTTGCTATAACATGGGAAAAAAAACTCCGTTTCCTAAGTCAGCTCGTAACTGATTTGGGATTTGCGGATTCTGGTAACAAAAGGGGATTTCTTTTGTCTGTTATTTATACGCTTCCTATGGCACCGCGTGTCCGTGTCAGTGTGTCTGGAGCGCCCTGTTTCAATGCAACAGCGAGGGGAGCCCGGAGCAGCGTTTCCAGCCTGTCCCCCATCTCAGTGGCTTAGCCAGGGCTTGGTGGCACCGCTTGGGCTTTTCTTCCTGCCCAGCGTGGTTGTAGTGATGTGCGTAATGTGTGTTTGCAGAGGCAGTTCCTCCTAGGAGACTTTGTCCTGGATTTTAAAGTTTTATTATCTCTGAATTATGTATAATTCAGGAGCTGTGGGGCCGAGAGTTAAAAATAGACCCCGGAAAACTCACTGTCAGTAATCAGCAGAAGGCACTGAGGAAGGTTCAGGGTACGTTTCACTTGGGATGCTTTGCCTAATTATTCTAATGCTTTAATTGCATTTGCATCCTTCACCCCGCACGGGGAGTTTCACGCTGGGTTGTTCCGCCGTTCTCTGTGTCTTTTGTTTCATCCTAGAGATGGCTGCAGAGGGATGAGGTGGGACAGCTGAGCTGCCACCAAGTATTTAATGCTACCGAGTATTTTGAAGGCTGTTTTCCCTCTAGCTGGGTGTCCGCTCTCTGCCAGGAGCCCACCGAGGAAAGACGGTGGGAAGATAAGGGTCTAAATGATACTTCTTTGGGTCTGGGACTGCATGTGTAGAGTCTCTAATTCATTAAAACGCCCACCACTTCATGAGAGGGGCCAGACAGACCAGTGTTAACGCTCAGCAAGTGGGAATCCAGGAAGTCGTGTCCTTGGGGCAACATGGGAGGGCAGAGCCCTATAGGGAATAGCAACGGTGTTTTTAATGATAACTGAAGAGTGGCGTTTAGTTGTGACAGTCCTGATCACTGTCACAGCAGTCGCTCCTCTGTGCTTCCGACCTTTTTTTTGGAAAAAGGCTCCTCCAAAGTGCTCATCACCGAGGCACACGTACTGCAGCTCTGCGTTCAGCCTTTGCCGGCAGTGTACGATTTTTGGCTCCCCAAAGACGCAGTTAATCAGGAAATCCTCCAAACCGGGACATCTCCCAAGAAACAACTTCCTATGCCTCCACCTTGAGGCATTTTGTGCCGTGCCATGATTCATCGGGCAAGCACATCCTACAGTCAAGGTCCCACGGAGCATCCCTCCTCCACCGTGGGACTGTCGGATCAGCAGTGGCAAAGCTGGAGGAGTTTTGTTCCGTTTCCAGCTCCTGGGTGGCTGGAAACTAAGTCCTCTTTGCCAACCCTATAGTTTAATTTAGCCCTGGCTCCAGCGATTGAGGTTGAAGAAAGCGTCCTTGAAGGTGGCCGGGACCCGTGTGTGCCGTGTTGTGGGTGAGGAGTGATGGGAGAGCCACAACCATGAAGTGCTGTAAGGACTTACCCGCCTTTTATCTTGGGTGAGGAGTATTTTGTAAAATCGTTGCACTTTCTATGCCATTGATGTTGAGCACCGACAGATTCCTTATTCAGAAGCAACTATTATTATAAGCACCTTCCAGGAAAAATGAATAGCTTGCAATTTGAAGGAACAGATTTATCACTTAAATTTTAACAGAGAGGAAATCATTTCCAGGCGGCTTCCTGACATTGTTTGGTATTCTTCCATGGCTTCCAAAGCAGGTCAAGGCTTTGGTTTGTGCCTCAGCCCTCTCCTTTCAAGAGGTAAAAAATTCCCCTCGTGTAAGAGAGGAGAGCTGGTGGCAGACCAATGCCGTGGGAGTTCCTGGAAAGGGAAGAGGCAACGGCAAGTGGCCTCCAAGGAGATGGCTCTGCTGGAAGTGCCCACAGGACTTACACTTGTTGATAAATGCTGGCCTTGGGCGGGTAGAGGTGATGGGGATGATGCTGGTGGGGAGGTAGCGGCGCCTTTGCCAGACATTGAGGTGCTGGAGCACATCCAGAGAAGGGCAACGGAGCTGGTGAGGGGTCTGGAGCACAAGTTGAGGGAGCTGGGGGTGTTCAGCCTGGAGAAAAGGAGGCCGAGGGGAGACCTTCTTGGTCTCTACAACTCCCTGAATGGAGGGTGTAGTGAGGGGGTGTCAGTCTTTCTCCCAAGTAACAGGAGACAGGACAAGAGGAAACGGCCTCAAGTTGCACCAGGGGAGGTTTAGGATGGATATTAGGAAAAATTTCTTCACCGAAAGGGTTATCATACATTGGAACAGGCCGCCCAGGGCAGTGGTGGAGTTGCCATCCCTGGAGGGATTTAAAAGCCGGGCAGACGTGGTGCTGAGGGACATGGGTTAGTGGGGGTTTTTGTCAGTGTTGTGTTGATGGTTGGACTCGATGATCTGAAAGGTCCTTTCTGACCTACACGATTCTATGATTCTATGTCCCATGTCCACACGATGAGCGTGGGACCGGCACAATAAAAGTTAAACATATCTGCAGCTCTGTGCTGTCCCGGGCTTTCCTGCCAGTGATAATCCGTCCTATAGGCAGATGAAAGACTTATCACGGGGTGTTGCAAGTCACTGGGTTGGTTTTTGTGGATCATTTCTGGAACCACAATACATTTATTTTTTTACATTTCCTCCACCCTCGGTATTTATGTTGTTGCCTCTGCGCAGGCAGATGGGGCGTTTTCGGGGCTGCCATGAACCCAGCCCCACCTCACCCTTCCCACCTCCCCAGAAAATAAATCCCACCCTGAACTTTGTGTGCAATAAAATTGAGCGAAACTCCCAGCGCCTACCGCAGGCCTAATAACCTGTTTGTTCAGTTCAGGCTTTCTGCAACCATTTGTTCAAGATAAGCAAGGGCGGAGATGTTTCTTGAGGGCACAAAAGGCTCTTGAGATAAAGCTCATGTGGACTGATCCTGCGATATGGCCAGATCATTTCTTTTCCTTCTCTCATCACCCCTCAGCGTTGGGTTTTTCCATCAGTCCAGTTGCTTTTCTCAACCTTCTGTTTGCTCTTGGGGTTTCAGTGTTGCTATTTGCCATTCAGGCGTCCACACCTGCTTGACCATCACAGGCTGGGAGCGTTTCTGCTGCACGGGGAACATCTATGGAAGAGGCTGAATGAGTGGGTATGAGTGAAGACAGTCACTTTGTGGGGTGAGGTTTCACATCTGAAAGTCAGGCTGCATTAGACGTGAAGACCATGAGGGTGAAGCAATGAACCCCAACTTCTCATAGCCCCTAGAGTCTTTGTGAAATGCCCATGAATTTGGCCGCCCCAGGCAACAGTTGCACTTGAGAAGTGCAGAAGTGGAGGTGATGGAAAGAGGGTGCAGGTTGGTCCCAGATAGGACCATCCCTTTTATAAGGCAGTTGTTGCTGGGTGCTGAAGGAGTTTCTGGGTTTTGCCACCTGAGGGTGGTCACAGAAGGACCAGCAGCAGCAAAAAAAAACCCTCCTTGTTTCTGCTTTTCTCCGTGTGATTTGCCCTGTGTGTTACCATCACCGGTAAGAGAGGCAAAGTATCTCCAACATCCTCAGCTGATGCAGAGGAGGTGGGAGAAAAATGACAGCAAAGCTCCTGCTCACAGCAGGGTAGCTCTAAAACCAACCATTTCCCTCCTCTAGTCCTGCCCCTCTTCCTCGTGTCCCCCCCAGGCCAGTGCCCCACACATTAGTGGGCCGAGATGTGGGGTGGGGTGGCTCAGGAAAGAGATGATGCTGGAGAGGGGCAGGTATCAACTCTTGGGTTGCTGCAGATTGCCAACAAGATCTTGAAAGCTTTTAAGTTGTTCTTTCATTAAACTTTGATGTAAATGGGGCTGGGGCAGCGGAGAGGCAGCTGCCAGCGTTCTGGATTCCCACAGGCAGGAGGACAAGGTTGAGGGTTGGGCAGACACCTTCCTCAGGCAGGTGAAGCACAAGAAGAGGGCACGTGGGCATCAAACCTGCTCTCCTCTGCCGTCAGTTTGCAGCAATTTTGGTGGATGACAGATTTCCCTTGGCGTATGCTAGCTGGCCATATGGCAGCCACCTAAACTTGCCAGGCATCACCTTCCCTTCTCCAAGAGCTGCTTTCCCCAAAACATCTAAAAAGGAATGTGCACATCACAACACAGCTGATCTCCGGGGGACTTGCAGACCAGTCCTGAACACCCTTTCTTTTCCAGACCTATTGGCCTTTCTTGTTGGAGCGTGCGTGTTTATGATTTAAACTTGACATGCATTAGAAGTCCCACGGGCTTCTCAGGTTCTGCGTCAAGCTTCCCACCGTGTCAACCGCAGCGTGTTTAGCTCCAAAATTGAAAATGACCCCTATTAACGATCCTTCCGGAGACCATGGGCTCTTTGTTCTTTGCTTTTCCCACACCCCTTGCTTCCAGAACCAGCAGCATTGAAATGTTGTTTAGTTATGTTCTCCTCAAGCCACCTGCGTATAAATACCAAAATAAAACCGATGTGGGAGAGAGACCAGATGCGATTTTGCTGCCCACTGAGAAGATGCAAACCTGCCTGTGAAAACCATGAGCACCTGGGCTTTATGGTGTCTTCTGGCCCAAGTAAGAGCAAAACCCATCCCTCTTGTGTAGGTCTTCTTGTAGATCCCTTGCAGAGCAGAGGGTGGTCTTCTACCTTGCAAGACATATCCCTTTGTCTCTGTTCAGGGATTTCAGCTTCATAAAGAGTGTGTCCACTGAAGAATGGAACAGCTGCATTCCAGATCCACGTTGTCCTCAGTGAACCAGCTCTACTGAAGGCACTTCCATTGCTGTCCTGCATGACCCGTGGGAGGGGAGCAGCCTCCAGACAAACCCAAGAGCCATGTCATCAAGGCGCTCACCGTGCCCTTGGGACTCTGGCCTGTCCCCACCCACCCAGCACTCTCGGTCTTCTCCAGCCACTCCACCCTTCTTGCAAGTTGCTGATAATTTCCTTTTGCATCAACTTGCTGCAAAAAAGAAGGCGACTTTTCTCCCTTCCAAATTTAGCTCTGTTTAGGCACCAAAATAGACAAGAGTAGGGACCGGTGACTGGTTTTTTCCAAAACATTGTCTCATGACTAGGACTAAGGAAGGGAATTGCTCGGCTGGAGAAGGGAGATGCTTGATTTTCCAAACGAGGACACGAAGTTCTCCTCCGTTCAGTTACAGGCGTGCTCCTAGGATTAGGAGCCTTATTCCCATGTAATGAGCCCATCTCTCACCCCGATGCTGTCTGCCGCTGGTGGGCAGAGGTCTGAGGAAGCACAGGGATGCTCTGCAAGGAGGACCTGCAGCAGTGCACCACTGTACCCATGCTTTCTAGTTGGAAAGAGCAGAAAGGCAGCTCCTGCGACTTAATGAAGGCTTCGTGTTGAGGAAATCGGTGCTTTAAGTCCTTGTGTTCTGCAGACAGAGTTTCATTTTTTCCAGGGTAATTGTATTTGCACGTGTGTCTGCAATGCAGCTTAAATTCTTAAAAATACCCCGCCTGCTGTGGTAGTACAACATTTGGAAACAGCCCCACTGAGTATTGTACTATTTTTAGCCTGATTTCCTAAACTAGCACGGCTGATGCGATTGGCCCGTGTGCGTGTCTGCTCCTTCCCTTCCTTTTCTCATTGGTACCCATTGGCCAATATCAAGCAAATTTTCAGAGGATATTCAGAGATACGAAGCTCCTCCGATGCCTTCAGTGACCAAGTAGAATCATAGAATCATGGAATCTGTTGGGTTGGAAGGGACCTTTAAAGGCCATCTAGTCCAACCCCCCTGCAGTCAGCAGGGACATCTTCAACTAGATCAGGTTGCTCAGAGCCTCATCAAGCCCGGCCTTGAATGTCTCCAGGGATGGGGCCTCCACCACCTCTCTGGGCAACCTGGGCCAGTGTTTCACCACCCTCAGTGTAAAGAACTTCTTCCTAATGTGTCATCTAAACCCGCCCTGCTCTAGTTTAAAACCATTGCCCCTCGTCCTATCGCTACATGCCCGTGCAAACAGCCCCTCCCCAGCTTTCCTGCAGGCCCCCTTCAGGGACTGGAAGGGGCTCTAAGGTCTCCCCAGAGCCTTCTCTTCTCCAGGCTGAACCCCCCCAACTCTCTCAGCCTGTCTTCACAGGAGAGGTGCACCAGCCCTCGGACCATCATTGAGTAGATGAGGAAGACTCAAACCCCCAGTAATGAAGAAGGTTCAGTGTGATTTTAAGCTATTAGACATCAAAGATTCCACACAGAATTAAGCATGAGGTGTTTGGCTGCAGGAGAAGCCCAAGTCAGACCTGGTTAACTAGCTGATGACCCAACCACAGCCCCAGGAGAGCAGCTTTCCCTACTCCCAAACTACCTCTTCTTAGTCAAAGGTGGGCTGTGCTTGAGCGGTGAGATGAGATCTAGGGAGCATGAGGAGAGCTCTTTCTGGTGCTAGGTGCAGGCACGTGAGCAGAGGACCACAGAAAAACGTGCGTCGCTGAGCAGATCCTCGCTGGATGAGCAGATCTGCAAGAAGGCTAAAGCAACTTCACATAACGATGGCCTTTGTACCACTGCTATGAGGGATCTGTGGTTGAGGATGCTCAGGTTGAGCGTCTGAGGATGCTGTGGTTGGTGTGGCACCTCTGGGTGCTAAGGGTTTTTTAGTGGGAGAGAAGGATAATTTGGTCACCAAGAATGGGTACTACTCATGAACATGCTTTCTAATGCCTGCGCTAAACCATATGATCATGGTGCATCCAATTTTCTCCAAAAGAGTTAAGAAGAAAGGTAAAAGGGAAACCACCTTCTCAGAAAACACACTTGAAGACTGCAGCCAAAGCAAGGTTCAAATGGGGACATGCTAGCCAGCAGCAGAACTTACCTAGGGGCTTGGTGACTTCTTCATTGCTTGACGTCTCAAAGAGCAAAGGTCTCCAAAGTGGAAGGCTCCAGCTGCCGTGGGAGCTGTAGGGTTGCTGCATTAGCAGTTTCTCCAGGCTCTTTGCAGATGGCAAGGTTGGATGGTCACAATAAACCCTGTTGATCTTGGACTCAGGGTCCAAGCCTTCTCTGGCCTGCAAGCCTAAATTCAATACCATCCCCAGCAACCTTTCTCCTCCATTACATCTTCCACCAGAGAAACTCAAAATACTGTTATCTCGGTAACGGCTACTAAAACTAACGCCTCATTTTTAAGGCACTTCAGGCGGAGAGAGAGGGACCTTTTTTTTGAAGTCGGTGTGTTATGTTGTCATGCCGATGTGACAAAGCTGCTGCTCCATGAGACGCATTCCCACCCAGCCCCTGCCCTTGCCCAGGCTGCTCCCTCGTGGCCCCTCACGCGTGGTGATTCACCAGCAGCAGCTGGAGCTCCGAGGCTAAGATAGATTGCGATGGAAATAAAAGGACTGACTTTTACAGGGCTTTTATTGCCAGCTGGGGAAGCACGATACCGCATAAATAAAAATCATTATGGTTATGACAGCTCTGTGGTCCCTGGAAAATAAATAATACTCTGCACTTACATAGTGCCTTTCGTCCAGGAACCTCAGAACTCGTTGCTCACATTAACGAAGCCTCACGATGCCCATAGTAGGACGGTAGATACAACATCCCTCTTATCAGATGAACATACCAAGTCAGAGAGTCAGCACCTTCAGTGGAGAGAGGGCAAGACAGCAGCTTGAGTTACACACAGCTCTTCCACTGACGCGACGGGGGCAAATCATTTAATGTCCTGGTCATCTCAGTTGTTTCCAGTAGGAAGATGCCACCCATCCTTTCTCCGGGGGTGGCATGGGTTGACTAGCTTATGGTGGGCAGCCTCAGTGAGGTTCTCATGATGTAGTTGTTGACTTGCTAACGGCATGGGGCCATAGCCCCACCAGACCCGCCAGCTGTGGCTTGTGTTGCCTTATTCCAGTATCCTCAAAACGCTGCTGAGCATCATCCCTTTACAGTCATTTTTTACAGCTGGGTTTTAGATAAATAAATGAATATGAAGGAAACAACCCAGTGAAAGCGGATGGTTTAGGTGCACCGGTATCAGCAAGTGTCGGGTGTGACGTGGGTGAATTTCCTGTAGGTGGTGGTTTTTGGGATCCATCCGTAGGTGGTGCAGTTATTTGTCCCGTATGGCTTCTCCCATCCAGAAATCGCAGATAACGTCATTCCCTCTGGATTTCCAGACCTGCTTCTATAGGGCCTGAGGAGTTGTAAGCATGTTTGGATGGGAACTGTTTCTTTTATCGTGCTCACCTGTTCTGTCTCACTCTGTCCCCTTCCATATCGATGCCTCCTGTATCTGGGAGCTGATCGCTGCTTTTCCCTCTTGTTTTACAGGGTTACCATCCGTTGCCTCATGAAGCTGAAATCGCACACACCAAAAAACTGTTCAGAAGGAGGAGAAACGACCGGAGGTAGGTGAAACCTCTCTTTAATGTGTTCTTTTTTAATCTTCTCTTCCTCATTGCACATCTTCCCCCTCGTCTCATGGAGTGTCTTTGACCAATACTGCTGTTTAGCAGCTGCCAGCGTTGTCTTAATGCAGAAAGCCTTATTTGAGCATTAACATCCTGAAAATGTGGAGTCTGTCCGTCCCCCTGGTTTGTCTTTGAGATCTGGAGTATGTCCTACATTCCCCCAGGAGGATCTTAAGGACCTCCTCTTCCCCTTATACTCATTCCACCATAGCCAGATCCTCCCTACTTGTATTAGAAGAGGCAGCTGGCAAGGTATTATCCGTAAAAGCTTTGAGTCCTTGTGTCTTGTTTCCTCTTTTTATATTGAAAAGCAAAATTTGCTGGTTTTCAGGGTCGCCTGCAAAGTGGGTATGGTGGAGAGGGGTTTGCAGCGAGCATCGGATGCCTGTCGGCATGAAGGAGGGGATGTGCTAAATAGGCAGCCGAGTTCCTGTGGCATTGGTGATTGCAATCCGTTGAGTTAATTTAATAGGGCCAATTGGATATTTAATTGTGTAAATCGCATATTTAATTATATGAGGGCATCTAGAGTCCTTGGTAGGAATCGTGACTATGGTTAAATGTGAAAATAAGCGGGGAATAAGGGAGTTAGTTGTCCATGCAGCTTTATTTCTGCTGGCGTGTTCTGCTGTGGCTGAGACAACACAACCGGGGCAATAAAGCTTTACTAAAACCAGGAGTTTGAGAGGTTAATGTTATTTAACAGGAGAAAAAGTGGCCAGTGTTTTCTCCTAGAGTGATCTGATGCCTCATGGGGGGGTTTCTGGGGGAGTCCTGCAGACACCTGTAATAGCAGTTGGAGTGCGTCCTCAAATCTCCCCATCACTTCTCGACTCGTGAACAGCCACGATGTGGTTAATTCTGTGCTTGCTTTGGTTTTCCTAAATTTTACTGAGTGGCCAAAAAACAGCTGAAAAGAGTTTGCTCAGGCATCCTAGAAACATTCTTCTGTGGGCAGGGCGGTTCCTCAACAGCAAACTCCTTTTTCTCTCCTCTTTGGGGCTCCCTCCTTTTTTCCTGTATGCAATTTAAAAGACAATTTCAGTTGTGATTTAGGGAAAAAAAAAAAAGGGGGGGGCGCTCGTTTCAGCTGGGTTGCAGCCCTGTGATCACCGAAACGTGGTTAAAACCAAGTTGAAATCTGCTTCTGTCGCAAAGAGAGAGCTGGGTGGGCTTCCTCGCAGCGCTGGGCTGGGCTCCCTGAAAAATCCCAGTGGAGGCTGGGAGCATCCCGGCTTACTGAGTGGGTCGTCCTCTGCCGTCCAAAGAGTGCACGATGCTATAGGAGAGGAGACCTACAGAGCCAAAGGGTCTCCAGCCTGAAGCCCCATGCCCAAATCTGTGCTGGACCAAAGCCATGGAACTGCGTGTTGGTTCTTCCTTCCCCTCTGGAAAACTGGGATCACGCCTGACGTGTATTTCTGTTTCTTTTTCTTTCTGGTCCCTTCAGATAAACCATGAGCAGACAGAAGGATTCAGCCCCCCAGGGCATCCCTCCCTCCCGTGCAGATGACAAAAAAAACCACCTGCCTTGGGCTGGGGTTGGAAGATTGCGGGGTGAGATACAGCCCAGACCCCGTAGCACTGGGATAATATCCCGGGAGGAGAGACAGAAGCCTTAAAACCCAGTTGATATGGCATCATGTGAGAGGAGACATGGGACCGTTTCAGCCCTAAGCAGTCGCGAATGAAATAAAATGGAAAGAGCAGAGGGGATGCAGTCCTGCCCGAGTCCTCCACGGACCTCCATGGTGGTGTCCAAGCTTGGACAGAAAAACATACTTATTTTAACTGCAAAAAGCTAAGAAGCCCGGGTTGAGGGAGTGAAACAATCTCTTACGTACTTATTTAAGCAGAAAAGACATGGTCCCATCCCCGAGACTTCAGCTGGGGACCTCAGAAGCCCCCCTCTCCCTACACCACGTGGTTTGATGCGGGAGGCTTTCAGGGTGCCTTTGTCTCTGTGGCGCGTTTGGGACGAGGAGGGGAGTTTTTAGTCCTTCTAGTGCCATTTGAGATGCCCCCCAGAGAGCACTCGCTTCTTAAAATTGATTTCTAGCAGTAAGTGAGGACTCAGAATGGTTATTTTATGAGAAAAACGTGGTAGAAATAGGGAAAAAAAAAAACCCTACTGTATTGGAGCACAAACAGGTTACAAAGCTGTTCACACTTAATTGCAGTGCTATTAATATCCCAGGCATCGTTCTGGGGGAGAGAAGCTTCATTTCAGAGCCACACAGGTGGCATAAGCATCCCTCTGGATGAGATTTTACGGCCAGCAAACAGTTAGGAGCTACCAGCTTTTTGTTTTAAATGGATACGGATCTCTGGATATGGAGACACTCAAAATTGCAAGACCGTGGATGGGACATCAGAGGCAGCGAGGCTTGGGAGAGGCTGAGCAGGGCCATTTGGTGGTGCATGGGTTAGGAGAGGCGTTAGGAAGCAACTCTGGATGTCCAAACCCAAGGGAAGAAGGGTCGGTTTCTTAGAAAAGAGTTGGTAGCAGCCAAGGGTGGGAGTAGGGTTGACATGCAATGGATTTGCAAGAAGAAATGGAGTTGTCCTGCTCTGTTGCATAGAATCAGGTGTGGCCCCAAAGCCCTGCTGCAGTTGGGTTTGGTTTTCAGTGGGCAGCTTTTCCCCTTCTCCTGAAGGTGATGAGCGCTCAGGACAAAGCAGCATCTCCAGACCCCACGAGCAATACTTGCCCATGGTGCACCAGCTCTCCCTGCCCAGGACCTGCCTCATCCGAGGATGACACATCCCAAGGGACCATAGTGGGCATCCTCCTGCCGTATGTGTCCACTGCTCGCAAGTGGACATCCAGCTTGGGTCAGGGAGTCAACCCACAGGCTGACCTCTGCGCGACGCACGGGTCTTAACTGGTCTTGCCTGGTTGTAGCTGACCTTCAGGTTGGCTTATATAGCACAGCTATTAGAAAAGAGCTGATAAAGCACATTGGCACTCAGAAATCTGCCTATTTTTTTCCAGCTGGTCTTATAAATGATCCTGGTTGTTCCTTAGAGTGCGTGAGGGCTCCTCTCCCCTCCCTGACAGTGACATTCCAAAGAGGCCACGTCTTGAGCTAGCAAAGCACCTTTTGTTTCTCATGCGAAACGACGCTGACGTCCGGCCGTGCTATAAATAGCGCCCGTCCCCGCTTCCTTCCCGTCACCTTTCCTCGGGAAATGCTGTCACCGCGTTACGGAGGAACGCGGCTCACCTACCCTGAGGTCTCTGCCGTACACCTTTCGCTCCCGTGGGGAGAAGCAACTCCATGGGGGTGCAACCATAGCTCTCTCCTTGCATATACGATATGTTTTTACGTTCCACGAGTCATTTTTCCTTGGGATGCGTGCTTGGTTTTTTGTATAAGATAGAAACGAAGAGCAGATTAAAGGTGTCGTTAAACCAGGCTTCGACTTTCCCAGTTAAGGACTACTGTTGGTCTCTTGGACAACATTTCGGTAATAGCGATCAGCATCACATCTGTTGGAGGGTTTGGTTGCACAAGGTGTTGGAAAAGCCTGCAGGAGGTGGTGAGGTCCTTGCTGCGAAGAACTTACAATCAGGGCAGGAGACCAGGGAGAGGTATCAGCCTCCCCACATCACCCGGCAGAAAATCCACACCTGGTGTTTTTTCTGTTGGTTTGGACACACGCGGTGTAACTGCCACCTCCTGATGAGGATGATGGAGGGCATCACCGCTTGATGGGATCATTGAAGGAGAGCAGCAGAGGCAAGTTTTTTCATAGATGTCCATGGGAGCAAGCGTTGAACACCAATGGGTTTTATCGCCCAAACACTAATCCACTGTTTGCTGCCACAGAAGACCCACCCTGCCTAGATATCACCGAAGGCAACTTGGTTTGACCTCCCATGGAAAACTACTTCTAGTGGAGGAGAGATTTTCCCTGGGTGGTGGCAGGACCTCTCCTGCCTTTATCTCATGCAAGTAGTCAAGAGAAAATAAATACTCTGGGACTTGTTTCTCAATTCCTCTTCTTCTGCCTTCCCACCCCACTGCCTTTCTGCTAGTGGAGCACAAGCTGTGCTGGGAGGTTGGTGTCCTTGGGCCGGCGGGCTCTGAGTTTGTTCCCTTGTTTTTCAAAAAAGTTACCAAAAATGCCACTTTTTTAAGTATCTATTGAAGCATTGCAAGTCAGCTCGGTGCTGCGTGGGGTTTCTCTGGTTCCCGTGGCATCCTGGGATGATGTGTTTTGGGACGGAGGGTCCCCACGCAGCCTGGAGATGCATTCACAGGGGCTTGCACCAGCCTTGTAGGAGTGATAAGAAATGTTGGGCAGTTTAGATAGGATTTACAAGGACCATCTGGAGTTGCAATGGGTTAAGACAACTGAGTTTGTAGCTGCTTCTTGGTCTTCTGGTGAACAAAGTACTGAAATTGTTTTGTGCCACCTAAGGAAGGGGACGGTTTTGGTGAGGACCAGGAATAGGTTGCTGGGGAAGTCTTAAAAACTTTGCGTTGTTGTAATCACATTGGTTCGATCACATCTTGTTGGGTACAAAAAGCCAAATTCCTTCCCAAAAGGAGATCCTCATGTGCGCATAGGTGCTGGCTGGTATCTCACAGGGCTTTTGGTGGTCAGTCTATGGGTCAGGAGAGCATTACAGAGGGAAGCTCAGCCCCATGGCCCAGAGACGATAGAGCAAAAGCCTGAAATGAATCAGTCCCCTCCTTCCAAAAGGCATCCAAATTCCTCTTTTCCATAGAACAGGTGTGGATCCTTTGTGCTTCCTCCACGCGCAGCTGATATTTCCAGGCTTTGGGATAACCAGAGCCACAAGGGGCTGCTCTGCCTGTCCTGGCCAGGGCTCCTGGGGACCAGGACTGGCCTTGGGTGAAGGACCATCACCCTTAACTGTGGCTGAACTTGGTGTCATCTCCTCCTTTTCCTGTTGGATGGGGGCTTAAGGGGGGCATTTTTCCACCTGGGATATCCATCCTTCATAAAGCCCTTGTGCAGAGATAAGGAGGTGGAGCAGAAGACTTTGTAGGTCCTCCTGGCTCGTACATGGAGAGAAGGCGTTGGAGCAAAGAGGCTCGTGTGCTTTCCCCATCTCCCTTGGGCATGCCCCAAATACCTATGGTTTTTGACGACAGGATTAGAGAAATGTCACCGAGTTTTCTCTTGTGTTGTCCCAATTTGCTTCCTACCGTTAACTTGGCTTTACACTTAAATGATCAGGAAAAAACAGTCTGGATTATTTTGTGTGTGTGTGTGTTGTTTTCTGTTTTTAATTAGATGCAGAGCTGGGGGAGGCAGAAATATCCTCGTTCCCCGGAGAGCCCTGGGTGGCTGTCAGGGACGGTTTCCTCTTCCTGAAGCAGGAGGGTTGTGTAAGCGCCGCTGACCCCTCCTGCTCGCGCCCACGCCGAAAACCGGGTTAGCTGGGGTGACTGCACGGGGGTGGGCACCCCTGTCCTGCCTCCCCCAGCAGAGTTCACGTTGCTGGAGGACCTCCCGGCGCTCATCCCAGCCCATCCACGTGGCCCCGGTCAGGGTCTCGCACAGAGGCGAATGTGGTCCCGCACAGAGACGGCCCAAAGGACGGTCATGGCGGGCTCGGAGCCAGGCAGGGAACATCCCAGATCCGCCGGCGGCTCCGCCGAGGAGCGTAGGCAAACTGTGATATATTTCTTTTCCCATTATATTTGATTTTACAGACCCACAGGGACACTCAACCACCTACAGTGACTAGTTCGACTGATTAAGCTGCTTTTCCTCTTGTGGCAAACTCCTTTTGTGAAGGGTTTTCAATAGCCACGCTGCTCGGGACATTGTTCCTGTACAATTTCCTTTCAAAACACCATAAAGGGCACTTTACCACTTTACCCTGTCATAAAACATCACAGGAATCAGCTTTGCCCAGCTTGCTCCTTCAAGGGCAAGGTCTCCTCATGCAGGGAGGAGGTTTGAGGTCGGGTGGGAGTTGCAGGACCGCGTGATGCTGGAATGAGATGAAGCCATTAGCAGGGGGGATTTGAGATGAGAGGTAAAGCAAAAGTTTTCTGCTTTTTTCTTTTTTTCCTTTTTTTTTTTTTTTTTTTTTTTTTTTTTTTTTTTTTTTTTTTTTTGCTGTTTGTTAATATGAGGATCCAGGGTCACCCAGGGAAGTGAAGGACAAACTAAACTTGAAAGTCCAAAGAAGGAAATGCTGCTTCGCACGTGTCTGCTGGTTCAGCCTTGCCCGACAGAGGCTGGGAGCGGATGCGGATGCTCTTGAGGTACCCGGGGGTAAACGGCGCAGGGGGAGAAGGGCTATTTCTGCTGAAGAAATGTCCTGCCTTGAACAGCAAGTGGATAAAACTGGCCATTTAATTGAGACTGGAAATCAGATGAAGGTCTGCCTTGATATGAGGAGCGTCTGAGGGAGCTGGGGTTGTTCAGCCTGGAGAAAAGGAGGCTGAGGGGAGACCTCCTCGCTCTCTACAGCTCCCTGAAAGGAGGGTGTAGGCAGGTGGGGGTCGGTCTCTTCTCCCAAGTAACAGGCGACAGGACAAGAGGAAACGGCCTCAAGTTACACCAGGGGAGGTTTAGATTGGATATTAGGAAAAATTTTTACACTGAAGGGGTTATTAAGCATTGGAACAGGCTGCCCAGGGAAGTGGTTGAGGCACCATCCTTGGAAGTATTTAAAAGACAGGTAGACATAGTGCTGAGGGACATGGTTTAGTGGTGGCTTTGTCGGTGTTAGGTTGATGGTTGGACTCGATGATCTGAAAGGTCCCTTCCAACCTACACGATTCTATGATTGCCACTAAGGAAGTAACAGAAGTAGGGAACTGGAGGGGGTTGCAGTGGCAGAAGGTCCTTCCCCCCCGTGTTTGTAGTTACTCCCGTATCCTCTCGCAACGCTATCGGGTAGGTCCATACGAAGACCTGGTGTCGTTTGGACCTGGTTAGTCCATCAGCATTTGGGCAAGGTGGTGATGGAGCAGGACAGAGATGGTATCAGGAGGAGTCAAGCAGGAGCCCCTTCGACCCTCAGAGCCTCACTGGCCAGACGTGCTGGCATCGCCCGGCCCTGCTGCCCTTCCTTCTAGGCATCGAGGAGAAGGCTCTGCCAGGGGTCGCAGCACTGGGACCCCATTACCAGGAGGAGGTTGTTGAGAACAAAGCCTGCACCAGGCTCCTCGCTGAAGGAGGGGTCTTTGAATGATCAAAAGGTTGCCTCCTGATGACCCATGGGCATCCGGCTGTGGGTGACTCAACCATGGGTGGAGCTGCTGGGCAGCACTACAGCTTCTTGTCAAGAGTGACCTCTTGGAGCTGAGATCTGCGGATGGTTTGGCTCCATCAAGACCCCTCACTGCCTTTGACGGCACTCTGGGCTCAGTGAACAGGACACAGAATAGCATGGAGCTGTAATAGCCCACCACCATCCCTGTGCAGTAATCCCAGCCCCGGTGGGACAGGACACAGATGATCAAATACCTCTGCAGAAACCGTCTGAAGTTCAACCAAGTTTATATCTAGCATCTGTCCTAGACTTGCTCATCTAAGAGCTGCACGTGTAGGGTCTTCCCATTAGCCGAGCGGTCCATGTGAAACACCAGTAGCAGTAAGGTGGAGCAGTTGGTATTTAGCATCCATGGGGCAGTTTGTTTTGCCTGTCGCCTGTGTCTCAAGCTGTGACGGGGTGAGTAGGGCTTTTCCACCCAGCTGCTCTTGTTTCTGCCTTTGTGATCGGCGCTAAGCCCGTACGCACTTGAGGGTGTCAGTGAAAATATGCCCAGCCGTGAGTCACCCCTGAAGGCAGATGGTGCGGCTGCGATCCTGCCGGCAAAACACACCACGAAAGGCGATGCCGTATTTACAGCTCCTTTCCCGACGCTAGCAACCACTGAAAGGATTTTGCATTTCGTGTGATGTGGGGAAAACGTACTTTTCTAAATATCAGAGCGCTCTGTGGGCTCACGACTAATGTAAAGGGAAAGATAAACCTTTGTGAGTTCAACAGGACACGCTCCACACGAGCAGGACTTCAGGAGATGCGTATCTATTACCGTTCTCCGTATCTGCTCCGTCCTCCTTTTGTGCCTGGTGGAGAAGGGTTAAAAGGGTTAAAAGATACTCATCTAAGTAAATTTAATCCTTTCCTTTCATTGTTCCTTTTTTTTTAATGCCAGGAGGCAGTGGCAGGAGAGAGCTGGGTGCGTTTCCCAGCTGCAGGGTTGCCACCTCTCTATTGAGAGCGGCTTTGTCATTACATAAAAACTCTGCAACACAAGAGTTTTTATTCCCTTTTCTTTTTTTTTCTTTTATGCTCTTGGTGACTGAAGTGACCCCTGTCCTGAAGACTAAATTTAACCTGAATTGCCAAGCTTCCAGTAGACTTTATGGCATCAGGAGGCTTTTGCAGGTTGTTTTTCTCCATCCCTGCAGCTGATTGAAAGACTTTATGTACCACCGGCAAAACATTTTACTGTTACGAAACCTCAATAGAAATGTAACGGCCTGCTGGATAAGCTCAGGGTCTTATGAAGTTACTTCACAGAAAGCAAAACAATTGCTCCAGCAAAAAATCCAGGAGAACTTTAGAGTGTGCCTGTGGTAGAGGGACACTTGATTTCATCAAAACACAGTATTTATTAGGTATCTTTCTCCTGTGTGGCAGCAGGGGCTGGGCTGGAGGACAGCGAGTTGTTGACACCAACAGCTCTTCACACCTTTTCTGCTGCTGCCCGTTCTCGTGAGCGTTAGGGAACGGGGAGCTGGAGCTTGTGGTGGCTGTACAACTATGGAGAAGATTAGCAAAGCAACTGCTTTTGTGTCCAAGGGTCTGAGGCGGGACCTCACTTCAGTTCTCACCTTTACCAGAGACTGCTGGGCTTCATCTCCATGATCACAGTTGCTATTTCAGATGCCCTAGCATATCATGAAAACCATGCAAGGAGCTACCAGACACTGGGCCTTGTAAAACCTGCACCAAAATGGGATGGGAGCCAGACAAGGTGCTATAAAGCACCTCCAGTGACACCACCATCTGAATCCCACCGCATGTGTCCATAACTATGTTGACCATACATGAACTGGGTGCCAAAGTTCCCATTATGCTCAGCGGGAGGGCGATCAGTGGAATCTGGAGGATGGTTCACCTCAGCATGAAGCAGGCATTCAGCCAGTTGACTCCCTCCCCGGTCTCCACCACCTGTAACTGGTTGGGCTGCCGTGGAGTTTAGGTCCCCACCTCACATTTGGCCTCTGACATCACAGACACCTAAAATGGGGCAAATTGAACCCATCTTCTGCTTGATGCTGTGTAACCCCCTCCCCATGCCTATGTTCTCCAGGCATGAAATGCGTCTTGATGCTGTAAGCTCTTTGAGGAGCAGTTGTTCTGTGTGCTAAGCACATATGTGCAGGGCCTGAGGGTCTCCACAATGGCTTCACAAAGTCCTGCACAAGCCTGAACGTTGTGAGCAACCCTACAATAATCTGTGTGGAGAAGAGGGAGGATTCCCCTTCCCCTGGGACAAGGTGGGAATTTCCAAAGGTGGCAATCACAGGTGCTTGGAGAGCCCTGGAAAGCTTCTCACTGAGGCCTTCTGCCCCCTACATAAGAAAAATGAGTCTGGACATCTTATGAGATCAGGTTTCCTTGCTTTATTTTGCCTTCCCATGTTGACCAGAACCAAGGAAGTCTGAAAAACAAAGAGCTGTGGGAGGAGTTGAGCCAAAACACCTCGCGCCGGAGGAAGCTCTGGGACAGGGATTTGTTTCTGGGCTCTCTTCAGCAAGAACAAAGGCTTGAGACTGGGCATCCCATTCTCTCTCATCTCATGGAGGGGAAATCTCTTCCCAGCGAAGGAAAGCAAAGTTTCCACCAGGACATTTTCACACTCGCAAAGAATGCTGCCATAACGCTTCTTGAGAAGCTTTGGGGGCAGCAGTGTCCACTTCAGACCGTGTTTGCCATAAGTATTTCTGGTGTCTGAAGAAAATGTGCTTGTATCTGTACCTAGAAGATGCACATGGCCGATGAGATCCCTCACCCACGTTTAGCTCCACCCCTTGTTGAGGCTCCCTGGCTTCTCTGGCCAGAGCGAGCCCTCCTTACCCATCAGCTGGGTAGGTAGACCGACCCTACTGATGTCTACCAGCCAAGTTGGCTTGATGAGCAGAGGTTGACACCAGTCACTGGTGTTTCAGCAGCCTGGGTGACCTGGGTAGTTGAGTTTTTTGCCCTTAGTTTTTCATAAAGAGGTATGGACAGAGCAAACTGTTGTTATCACAGGTGGAAGAGTTTAGTCCTGAGACCTTTCAAGGCATTGCCAACTCCTGCTACAGCCCCTGATTGACTTCAATTGACAATTTGCACCTTCTTCTAGAAGGTTTCTTCTAGAAGGTTTCTTCCAGAAGCAAGCCTGTGGGTGGATGCCTAGCTGATGAATCCGGTATGTCCTAAGGCAGGAGCTGGCTGAACTGGGGGGAGGTCTGAGGAGATGGTGGCACCTCAGGGCACGCGTGGTGATGCTTTTGGCACTTACATTTCAGACAAAACATGAGCTGACCCAAACCCTTGGGGTTGGGTGGGATTTTGGGAATTGGCTGTTGAGCTGTAGAGTCCTCAGCTCTGCCTAAGGTGTCTTGTGGATGTATATGTGCTCCTTTGGATTTGGTCCTCAATGTTAAGAGAAAAGAAATAAATTTTCCTGGCTGTGTCATGGGCACGTGAAATCATGGGAGGATCAGGAATGGACCCTAAAGCAGTGTGGCTTGTAGCCCTGGATGTGAATTTAAAGCTATTTTCTAGCTTGTATTTAAAGGACAATATTACTTTATGTGAAAATTTGCTGTTCTGCATTCGTTATTATTTGATTCTGAGTTGTCAGGCATCATCTTCCTGCCCACTGTTTCATCTCTTAAAAAAAAATAACGGTTTTCCCTCTTGTTTAACCTCCTTATCTTCCACTCTCTCCTTAAAGAGATACATATTTACACATATATAACCAAGACATACACGTATATAACAAAGTTGCCCCAGCATTTTGTTTCGCAAAATGTTTTCTTAGTGGGAATTCACCAAAAGAAAAGTCCACGCTTGTTCTTGCAAGCATCGCGTGGGCAAGTCGAGAGGTTGGGATCGCAATGGCGGGCGTCCTCTTTGGGCCAGGTTGGTTTTGTGCTGGAAAGATTGCTAAGGAAAAGCCAAAAATCCCTCAGGAGCATGCCAGGCAAGGTATTTATTTGAAAACTCTTTGCAATAAGCTGACAGCCCGTGTTCATGCAATTTGCACGCTGTCTTGAAGGGTTGCGCTATTTCCAGAGCCCCTCCCATGCCAATCTATTCATGGCCAGCGCTAGGGCTTCTTTCACAAATAAAAATAGTCACAGGAATGGCCCTCACCCTGGATTTTAAGATTGCGAGTTATTTTGGGTGAAGGCGAAGGTGAACGCGTTTTACGGCTGACACGAACATGTCGGTTTTAAAGCTGTGAAATTTTGGAAAAGCCTTAGAAACCCGTTCTCAGAGGTCACCGGGACAAACCTCTCCTGCTGGGCGAGTGAATAGAAATGAGTTCATAATTACAGAGTATAGTAGCGACACGTTTGCTTTTTCACCGTTTTAATTGAGGTTTTCAGAAAGGAAGAGAACTTAAAACAATACAGAAATGTCTTTTGTTCTTCCAGGGTCATTTACTGAGAGCTTTGCAGTGAGAGGAGAGGATGTTTATTAAAGAAAGCAACAATATCAAGACGTTATTTTAGTGCCGAAGCGCTGTTCCTCGCTGGAACAAAACGAAATGTTTTGGATGGACTGGGTACTTGCTGAAAACTAGCGTGGAGCAAAATGATTTGCAGTGCTTTTAGAGAACTCAACAAATGGTGTTGAAACAGGAGAAAGAGAGAGGAAGGGAAGGAATTGAAAAGGTTGAAACACCCTTTTCCTTCTCAGTAGGATTTCCAAGTCAAATTAATTAGGTTTAATGGCACAGGGGTCTGAACCCCTGAAGCAGCATCTGGAAATCAGGTTTTCATCCTCCTCTTTATGCTCCTGTCTTCTTCGTGCCCTCCTGGGAGCTGATTACTGGAGCCACCACAGAGACTCGCTTTGGGGGCACAGAGGGAATATCTCAAACCCACTGGGGATGTCATGGCCGTCCACGCTGAGCAGGGCGCAGAGGAGTCGACCCAGCGTAATGGCGGCCATGAAAAGCTCTTCTCCTGAGCAAACTCGGGACCAATAATTATTTTTTTTTCCTTAAGATTCAGAAACTTTGAACCAGTGGTGAAGGACAGGCCCCACGTTTTCAGGAACAACCCCACCAAAGGTGCATCTCAGAAAGGAATCACCGAATATCTTGAGTTGGAAGGATCCCATAAGGATCATTGAGTCCAACTCCCTGCTCCTCGCAGGACTACTTAAAACTAAACCCTATCACTAAGAAAGCTGTGCCAGCTGAAGCTGAGCACCCTGGAGAACAAGGTGAAGAACTCCTTGTTGGAGTGCCGGTCCTTCACGATGAGGTTCCTCAAGGATTAAGTGTTCATATGCATGAAAGTCCCGAACAAACAGTTGGCACTTGCCCCGCCTGCCTGAGCAGAGCCAGCGGTCACAGGGCATCAGCCGAGGGGTTGGTTACAGGCAGTTTAGAGACAGATCATCATTTCTTTCGGTTTGATTGTCCGCAACATCGCTGGGAGTTATTACACTAAATTAATTCTCCGAACTGCAGGTCCCCAGAGGACAATATTGTCTCGGCGGTTTGTTCCTAAAAGGGCTCAGCTGGGTGATTGCGTTACTGCGGCTTAATGAATTATGGCACGTGAGCTGGGCAGCGGTAATTGCCTTTGCGTGCAGAGTGCCTTACGCCGCAACTCCTCCACCCAGCTGGGAGATAAGTCACCTTATCTTATGGTTGCCACGCCGTCCTGCATCAGCAGAGGGGCAGGAGTTTTCCATTTGAAATTAGATGTGCTAGTGGTGTGCTGGAACCGGTCGGGAAGTCAATAAGAGCAGGAGGGGAGAGCAGTGATGCGTCAGACCAGACCACCTGGCTTGGTGACCGGCAATGGACACCAGGAGGAGCGTGAGAAGAAGAGGGTATGCGTGTAACGCTGCTTCCGAGCAGTGCTCTCCTCTTTTGAACGGTTGGAGTCGATGATCTTAAAGTTCCTTTCCAACTGAAATGATTCTGTGATTCTCCAGGAATTCACACTTTGAGGATCTGCAGGACCACGTTTACTTAAGTAGCTCCTGCTGGATTTTCCTTTCATGACTTTGGCAATGTGCTTTTTGAACCCTTGTAAGCTCCTGGTACTCGTGTCTTCCTGTAGCGTAGCTCCACAGTTTAACTGTGCGTTATGTGAAGAAATACCTCCTTTTGCTTATTTTGAATGATCCTTTGTTTCATTTCATGAGAGTTAAAGTGCTCGTGTGGCTGTGCCTGCAGACTAAGTGCCTGTTGAACGCTACCTTAGCTCTTCAGTTGTGTTCAGCAAAGAAGGAGTCAGCATTTAAAACAGGTTTTGCCATTTTGAAAGCAAGAGCATCAACAGAGGCGTTCAGCAGTGCCTGCTGTGGGATCATAGAATGGTTTGGGTTGGAAGAGACCTTTAAAGGCCATCTAGTCCAACCCCCCTGCCATGAGCAGGGACATCTTCAACTAGATCAGGTTGCTCAGAGCCCCGTCCAACCTGGCTTTGAACACCTCCGGGGATGGGGAATCTACCACCTCTCTGGGCAACCTGAGCCAGGGTTTCACCACCCTCACAGCAAAGAATTTCTTCCTTCTGCCTTGTCTAAATCTCCCCTCTTTTAGTTTAAAACCATTACCCGTTGTCCTATCGCTGCAGGCCCTACCAAAAAGTTTGTCCCCATCTTTCTTATAAGCCCCCTTTAAGTACTGAAAGGCTGCAATAAGGTCTCCCCGGAGCCTTCTCTTCTCCAGGCCGAACCCCCCCAACTCTCTCAGCCTGTCCTCATAGGAGAGGTGTTCCAGCTTTTGGATCTTTTTTGTGGCCTCCACCCAGGGCGCCTTGGTCTTCTTGGTTGTATTGGTGTTGCTTTGGTAGCTGATGATGAGACATTTATTTTTAACCAACAAAGTTAGGCAGGGAAGGTCCTCCTCGCATGAGCAAGCGTAAGGTGCCGTTGGGTCAATCAGCTGTAGGAGGAGTCACAGGGAAGCAACGCGAGAGCTGTCTTCAAGGAAGACAGCCAGAGATGAAACAACACTGCGGAGTTTTGTTGTCCATCAACCTCAAAGTGCTTTTTGGCAGAGGGCTGCTCTCAGCAGCTCCCTTTCCCTGCGAGGAAACCAAGACAGAAAGGAGGAAAAAGGCTTAGCTGGACCTTCCCCCACCACAGACCTTGCAGTGAACCCGTAGCCACCAGATCCTTTTATGTGCGAACCCCGTCACCCATGAATCCTTCAAGGCTACTCTTTTAGTGTCATGTAGTGCAAAACACAACCGTCTACGTGATGCTATTTCAGCCGGCCAGAATTGAGGGAAGGAAATCTAGCGGCAGGTTCCTCTGCACTAGGAAACCGATCTGTTATTGAAATGGCTTTCTCTTTGGTGGAGTGTTTCCGGCGCGGCTCCTCAGTACTGGAAATGGGTTTAGCCATCTACATGTTGTTTTCCAACAAGAGTTCATGGAGGTGTTGTCAGCAGCCGGTCATTGGAGTGAATATGAAGTGAAATAACTTGTTTCTTTCTCCTGCTTTCAATCCTCGAATATAAATGCGCCGTTGCTGGTGATCGCTTGGAACGAGCAGCGAGGGCTTTATGCCACCGGATTGCTCTCCAAAGTTATGTGGCAACTGAACTGAGAGGTAAGGGCGAGCAGAGGGTGATGCTTTTAATGGGTAAAAAAAAGGTCTTACAGCATTCCCTGTGTCACACGAGGTCTTTCCATGAGACCTGGCCCATTTGAAGAAGCCCAGCAGCACTTTGACAGTGTGGCTGAATGGTTTCACGGGTGACTTCCAGTTTTTGGCCACGGCAAGTAGCCACCCTCTCTGCAGGAGAGTGTTTATGACCCGCTCCTTCTCCTTGCAAGCCCAAGCTGGGGATGTTGGCCCCAAAGACCTGGGAGGGAGCGACATGCTGAAGCTCTGCAGGGCCTCCTGGCATGGTTAGTGTGTGAAGAAGTTGCCAGCTCGAGCTGTTTGGGCTCTTGTTGCAGAAACAATATTTCTGTCTGACCCCAGTTAGCAACTGATGTTTGCAAAATAAAGAAGTCAAGGCACTGGAAATACTTTCCATTCCCACTCTTGTCTCAGCCCAAAATATTAGTATTAAAAATATTGCATCTATTATATGCAGTTAATATCTCTGCTGGCACGTAAATCACCCAGGGATTTTTCATCTCCGTATTTAAAAAAAAAAAAAGTTAACTACGCTCTATTTTTGGATATTTGTTAACTGTTTTGTTTCCATTTATTCCTACTAAAGCCACAGCAGTCTGTCTCCAGGGGACCATCTGTGGGAAAGCGTGTCCCTAGATTGATTCGGAAGGTGCCGGGGTCATTAAGAGGCATGAAGGCACTGAGTAGCTGCTCTTTCTTTGATAATGTCTTTATTTAGCGTGACAGCCTCCAGGGCATGAGTGGACAACAGGCTGCTTTATTTCATTTAAACTAACATTGCTCCATCCATTCCCAGCGTTGTACAGATGCTATGGATCATCCCGATTTCCCGATTAAAGCTGGGGGGGTGCTGGTGCCCAAGCAGCAAGAGCCAGCAGCTACATGGAGCTGCAGGAGGTGATTCAGCTCTGTTCCTCTACTCGGGCAGTGTGTTCCCATCCAAACCCATGATTGGCAACTCATCCAAGAGAAAGTAAATTTTTGGAGTGGTTCAGACCCTGGCATAGCTCAGCACATCCATGTGAGCCTTAGCATGGAGAGAGGAGGCGGGAATGGGGTCAAGAGGAGCCAACTCTTCTTTTGACAATGGGGGTGGACTTAGGTAAACGTTTGGGGAACTGCTTAGGATTGTCACTGGGTTGCAACAAGTCAATGTCCAGATGGATCCTAGCTCCCAACGCTCTACGCTAAATGCTAGAGCATGCTGCATCGTTTTTAAAGAAGTTTATTTAATAAGGTTTATTTGATAAAGGCTTCAGGCACACATAAGTCCAGAGCATCTCTGCTCCTTTGGGTTGGTGTTTTAGCAGATCCTGGTGTCGGAAGTTATTGCTTGCCGTTGACTTTGGGTCAGCTCATGTGTCTGGACAGCTGTTAGGAGGTCCTGTCACATCTTGCCTTAGCTTCTACAGAGAAGACATTTATTTCTTCACTAGAAAGCACTGGTATAAATAGGATATGGAAAAAAACTTAGGATGTCTCCTTGCTCGCAGGTCAAAGAGTCACAGAGGTCTAAAGGAAGACAGCTGAACAAAAAGGCAGCAGGTGGGGGCTCGTACGTACTATTTAGGATGTCTCTTGAGAGACAGGACCATGGAGGGATGGTGATGGGCCGTGTCTGTGCATCTTGGCACGAGTTTAAAGTTTATATCTCTTGGAGGATTATCAGATCTCGAGATAACTGATGAGCCTTGGTGTATTTTTAAAGGAGGCAGCCTGGAGTCTGCGATATAAGCTCTTTTATTGCGAAGTAGTAAAAGATGAATCTTTATTCACTCAACTCGCATTCTTAACCAGTAGTCCAGGATCCATGTGTATTTGCGCTCAGCAGATGTTTGGGAAACGTCATGTCCCATGGTTGTGTCTTTCAGCTTTAAACTGTTTCAACTAAGCTGGATGCAGTTCCTTGTCACTGTATTTTCTTATGGTTTTCGTGTAATTTTTGCAATCGTGTTTACAGTATGCTAAGAATCCAAAAAAACATAATTCCAAGCAATGTAGTTTATGAAGAGAACCATTTCCAAGCAATTTCTACATGAAATCACTGCAGGGATTTCTACACCAGTCTGGGCAGTCAGCCTTGAAGTCCAAGGGGTGTCTTCCTAGCTGGTTGCCCGGTCTGTGCAACAAGGGCCTCCATCTGGACATCCCTAACGACTTGTGGGAGATCCAGCAAAGCATTTTAAAGAGCTGGTTTGGAGCTATCTCGCATGCCATCTGTACTTGGGATGTCTTTCCCAAGCCGGTGTTGCAAAACAGCTCCTTAAATTCCTCCTGAAGATTCATTTCCATGAAGCTTAGAAGAAAATAGCTGACTCAGGCAGCCGGTGCGGCCAAGCATTGCAGTATGTGAGGACTTTCATTGGACTTCGGCAGTAGACAAGTTTGCCCTTCAATGCTCCGCTGATTCTGTGCCGATGGACTTTGTGCCATGTCCTTTCAGCCCAGCAGCACTGTCTCTGCTCCTGCCTGCAGACGGGGTGCTCATCTGGTGGTCCTTTGAGTGGGGTGTCCATCACGGTGGTGTGGGAAGCAGTGGACGCTGATGGTGTGGGAAGTAGGGGGCACTGATGGTGTGGGAAGTAGGGGGCACTGATGGTGTGAAGTGATGCTGCAGGAAGGCACAGGGAGAAATCAGGTCTCTTTCTGTGTTTGGAAAGGCCAAATCAGTCAGGATCCCACAGCAGAAGATAGTGCATGCCATGATGAACCATGCTTTGTGTCAACCCTACGCCTGTTTTTTGGTTGCGTTACTGCCTGAGCACCTTGGGTGTCTCTGTGTGAAGCCCTTTAATCGTCGAATCATAGAATGGTTTGGGTTGGAAGGGACCTTTAAAGGCCATCTAGTCCAACCCCCTGCCATGAGTAGGGACATCTTCAGCTAGACCAGGTTGCTCAGAGCCCCGTCCAACCTGACCTTGAATGTTTCCAGGGATGGGGCATCTACCACCTCTCTGGGCAACCTGGGCCAGGGTTTCACCACCCTCACTGTAAAAATCCATGCTACCATGTTGGTTTATAGTGAGCCTGGTTATGTTGTAAGGGCCAAATGAAATCATCTCTAGCAAATACAGACAGCCATGGTGTCCAGGCCCAAGGGGGGGTTGTCTGCAGCAGCTGCACCCCAAGACCAAGGTGATGACAACAGGAGTTGTTCCCAGGTAGGCAACTCCTCTGAAGGTTTCATAATGCTTTTCCCAGCAGCCAGATGCTGTGAGATTCATCAAAAACATCACTACCCTCGTAGTGTTGTTTTGGTTGGCTGTGCTTGTCTTCTAGAGTTTATTGTATGTTTTCAAGGATGCGTACGTGTAAGACCTAAAGCATGCATTTTTTCTCAACTGTTCAAAGACGATTTTAGGTCCTGATCATCAGCACTTGGACAGGTGAATTTTCTACTCTTCCAAAATGCCACGTCCATCCAGACACATGGGCTGGGTTCTAGTGATCAGGATAGACTTTAACCCTAGTAACAGAAAGGCGTAAAAGAAGTGTGAATAATTTCATTTTTGTTTTCAGGAGCGAACATGACATCTCGTTCCCTTCTCATCTGAGAAAAATGCAAACAAAAATGAAACTGGAGCCAAGCGAAACCAGTTTGAGAGAGAAAGCCAAAGGGAAAACACACACAAGTCCTGTGTTCTTCATCCTTGGAGCTGGTGGTTGTTGCTTTCTGTGGGGTTTTGAGGTTTTTGATTAAATTGTGCGGAACCGTCAAGCTTATTTGGTTGTTTCCCACTCTCAGTCATAGCGAGGATAGAAAATGGCCTTGGCTGGGCTTTGGTGCTCCCTGCACCGAAGGAACGCTGAGTTATCATTATACATGCACGTAAGACATCAGAGTGCCTTTGATGGAGGTAAGACTTGGTGAAAAATACTTTGGGGGGGAGTTAGACCTCTAGAGTAGAAATTCAGACCTTCCTCCTCATTATATTAATAGCAATATTCCCATTGACCTCCCAGAGCAGAATTAGATCTCCAGGACCAGTTTTAGACACTGTAAAATTTCACCGGATCCTTCAGTCCCTCCAGTTCGGACCACGACGTCCCTGAGGTGCCCAAAGCCAGTGATGATGGGTAGTTTTGACCGCAGCATCACTGCCACGGCCAAACTCCTCCGGCAGCACCTGCTTGGGGGTGCCAGTCCAGTTATTTGTGGACCAGTTATCTGGTCTGGCTGCAATATGCTTAGTTCCGAAAGGCTGTGCCTGGAGAAATTGGTTTGTTCAGGGAATGTTTCAGAGGACTTTGCTTCTTCCTACGCTTTCCCTTGTCATGCCGAGTATCCTGGGCAGGTAGCTAGTACAGCAGGGAAGAACCCCATTTCTATCCCTCTTTGTGAATTTAACTCTTTCAGGGGTGACTCTAAAAGTTTTATTTCATTTCCCTCCCTCTCAATGGAAAATTATTGTGGGATTTTCAAAAAGAAGGTGGGGAGAGGTGGCCCTTCTTCCCATAGAGCCAGCTCCGCCAGTCCTCTGTTTGCAGGTGCCATCGCTGTGAGCCTTGGGGGTGCTCTGCTCCTCCAGCTCTGGGGGGTGCCACAGATAAGTGGGATTTGGAGTTCTCATGGGAGTGGAAGGTCCCACAGAGTCCATTCCTGCAGCAGATCTTAATCTATCCCTTGTAATGGCAATTGCTAATTAATTGCAGGCAAGGTAATAGCAAAGCTGATTGCGAGGTACTCCTGAGGCTTAGCATCATACTCCTGGGGCTGACCCTGGCACAGAGATGAGATCCTGCCTGGGCAGAAGAAAGGATGGAGAGAAACTCTCTGCCCGCAAAATGCAGTGAGGAATGTTTTCATTCAAGCACCAGAAGGACGAAGGGAATGCAGAAGGTTTGACCTCGGCCATGGCACCGCTCTTTGTTCTCAACTTCTTGCCCAAGTGGCTGCAACTCCGTATTAGATTTTAATTGCTGGGTGGCCCTGGCCATGCCCACCGGGTATCAGGCTCTGCACGAAAGCAGGACAAAACCATCATCCCTCCCCTGCGAGGAGCTTAGCGTGCCCAGGAGGGTTTGTCCCATGGGAGAGTTGCCTGGGATTGAGGACAAGCATGGTGTCCGGGCAGGTTCTTCAAAAGCAAGAGCCAGGATGTCCAGAGCACCCTGTTCCTGACCCCACAGATGGGATCTCGGTCTGTTTGGCCAGATGGGATGCTCTGCACCGCGGGGTAAATGTCTCGAGTGCCATTGGAGATGTAGCTCCTTACCTCTCGGTATTTGCAGGGATTGCCTAACCAAATCTCCGCAACCACCAGGAGAATGTAACCCCGCGTTGTCCTCCAGCTTCCCACATGCCAGACAAATGGTGGGGGCTCTCGGAGGACTTGTCTCGCTCGGGGGGATGTGAGCAGGGCTGACGGGACGGAGCAACTGTGTTTTAGACCACAGCTGTCCACGTGTCTGGAGTTATTTTCCCCAGCCTTGTGCCTTCCAGCCCCTTTCCTTGGGACAAAACGATGTAGTAAAAACTTGCAGGAATCCTGTATTTCTGAGCACGTAGACTGATAATCACTGAGACAGCTGAAGCCTTAGATTTGTTTGTGTAGGCTCCTCCAACAGAACAGACATTTGTCAGATCTAAATTCTGTTGAAAGGTATCTCGTTTAGTTAATTAAATAAAAAAATCGGTGGAGAAACGATAGCAGAAGCGATACCGTCCTATTTCCAGCTTGGCAACCCTGACTGTCTCCCCTTGGTTTTCAGTACTTCTGCAGTTTTCTTGTGACTCTGAATGTCTTTTTAGTTTCTACGTTGACCGATGGCCAGATTCCCGGTCCCACTGAAGTCAGGGGAAGTTTTGAGCTAAATCAGAATTTGGCCTTTGAAGTGAAAATAGTTATTTAACGTTAAACGGAGTCAGGAGGTAAGAGACCCTTGTGCTATCTGGATACTTTTTCTTGTAGCTGAACTAAGGTCCCTTGCAAGGCGCCATGTCCTTATAGTAAAGGATGACCAGAGAGGGACAGAAGAAGGATTGCCCAGTAGCTGCGGCATTTTTCTGGGGTGAATTCTTCCTTTTCTCGGAGATGTTGCTGTGTGATTCAAGCTGTTCCTCCCTTTGGCATCGCATGCCTAAAACCCTGGGCTGGGAAGTGCCTTTGAGTTCCTACAGGGTCACCCTGAGCCACCATCTCGGCTTTCCTGCCCTCAAGCAAGCATAAAATTGTTTCCCTCAACTCAGCCCACAGTGGGTGTGTGTGGTGGGGTGTCCTGTTCCCCATCTCGCCCCTTCCTGGGTCTCTCCATGTCCCCAGCATTTCAGTCGCACCTGAGAGCAAGGATGGGACGTAGAATCATAGAATGGTTCGGGTTGGAAGGGACCTTAAAGATCATGTAGTTCCAACCCCCCTGCCCTGGGCAGGGACACCTCCCACCAGCCCAGGTTGCTCCAAGCCCCGTCCAACCTGGCCTTGAACCCCTCCAGGGATGGGGCAGCCACAGCTTCTCTGGGCAACCTGGGCCAGGGGCTCACCACCCTCACGGCAAAGAATTTCTTCCTCAGATCTCATCTAAATCTCCCCTCTTCCAGTTTAAAACCATTCCCCCTCGTCCCATGGCTCCCCTCCCTGATCCAGAGTCCCTCCCCAGCTTTCCTGGAGCCCCTTGAGGGACTGGCAGGGGCTGGAAGGTCTCCCCGGAGCCTTCTCTTCTCCAGGCTGAACCCCCCCAGCTCTCCCAGCCTGTCCTCAGAGCAGAGGAGCTCCAGCCCTCCCAGCATCTCCGGGGCCCTTCTCTGGTTCCGCTCACAACAGCTCCGTGTCCTTCCTGGGCTGAGGGCTCCAAAGCTGGACGCAGTACTCCAGGTGGGGTCTCCCCTGAGCTGAGCAGAGGGGTGGAATCCCCTCCCTCGCCCTGCTGGCCACACTGCTGGTTTTCAGCCCAAGATACTGTTGGCTTTCTGGGCTGCCAGCGCACGTTGCCGGCTCATGTTGAGCTTCTCATCCACCAACACCCCCAAGTCCTTCTCCTCTGGGAGGGGACATCCCAATCTCCCCAGCTTTGCGATGCTGTGCAGTGAAAAAAGTATTAAGATCTGGGCCCCGTTCTCCCCGCTTTGGCTCTTCTTCACCGCAGAGTCCTATTTCTTCTTGGCTTTTCTTCTTCGCCGGGGTGTTGGGAAGATAAAAGCACACAACAAGTCTTTGCCTGAATGCTGGATGATCCTCTAGACCCCTGCCTGCTGCCAAGTCACGGACGTGGCTTCTTGTTTGCCATTCTCCTTCCTTTGCCTTTTATTTCTTGCGAATTTTTTCCCCAACTTGTTTAACTCTGGTGTTTTCTGTCCTGTGGTCGGTGACTGCAGAGCTTGGGTTTGTGTTTGCTCTGCCCCTTGCCATCGGGATGTTGCCTTTTAGCTGTCCTTTACGGGGACAGAGCTGCACATTCCACATTGCCTTAAGTGTTGGGGTTTTTTTAATCTTAAACCTTTTTTTATTATTAATAGTCTTTCACAGCCCTTAAACAGAAACAGTTTGGTTTATAATATCATTATGTCTTTAGGAAAAAACCATCCCTGGGTGCGTTTCTTGCAGGAATTTTCAGCGGAGGTTGGCTCCCAGCTCATTTCCAGGCGTTTTGCCTTAGCTCTGCTTAAATTAAAGCTGTGTCTGTGTCCAACTTGTAGCATTTCTATGCGATATTTGCAACTTAAAGACAGTAGCAGCCTGTCCGGCTTATAACCCAAGGCTGAAAGCGCACCCAAACGGTTAAACTCAGATGTTTGGGAGGAGAAAAGAACAAAACCACAGAAAGCAAACGCTGAATTATATCAGCAAAAACTCTTGCCCGCTTAAGCGTGTGAGGGCTCGGTACTAGATAAAGGTTTTAACTAACTTTTATTTTGACATTCCCCTTTTAATAAGCGTTGCTCTTTACAAAGCGGTTTATGTGATTGCGTTACTGAGAGGAAACAAAGAAATGCCAGGAAAACTTGATGTGGAGAATCTGTCCTCATAAAATCCGTGTAAGCTCCAGCAAACAGGAAAGCTTCCCCCATCTCCTTTTTTTTTTTTTTTTTTAAATTCCCTGCCATTCAGCTTGTTTAAAAAAACAAAAATAAAAATCCATGTTGAATATCTCAGAAAACCGGATCCGGTGGTCTGAGACTAAACACAGATTCCTTCCACTGCCACCACGAACAAGCCTCTTCGTCCTGCGTTGGCCAAACACGAGCCCTCGCTCTTTATGGTTAAGAGCCAGTTGGCCTCGGAAAATAGGTTTTAGCTCCTGGGGATGCCAAGGAATACAGATTTGACGGGCAGATGGCTTTGGCAGGCAGGGCTGGAGACTGTTTAGCCGCTGACCATTGAAATGTATTTGTGAATGGCCGCTTCCTTCATCCGAATGTATTTAGGCGAGCGGTGCAGATGATGAAAATAAAATTAATTGCTACGCGACGGGTTTAAAATAAATGCTGCTATTTATCTGAACGGAGGCGGGGGTTTCGGGTAAGGGATGAGGCTGAGCAGGGGGATTATAAGGGGTGCAGGCCGGTGTGGTCGCTGCAGCGCTCACGGTTGTTTCCCTGTTTCAGGGAACGATGATGGGGAAATATCCCTTGTGAGCCTCCAGCGCTGCTCCCAGCAGCCTTGTAAGGAGCCGAGAATTAAAGCATCCCGTGGGCTCTCAGAGCCAATATTGAGTGTTAAAGAGGTGGCGAGAAGGCAGGGAGCTGCCACTGTGCTTAGGGTTAACCCTGTGCCGTCCCAGGTGAAGGTGGCTGATCTCCATCTTAATGGAGACCATCTCCATGGCTGCATCTCCATCTTAATTGAATCCTCAATGATGGCATGCCAGCTCAACCTTCCCCCCTGGGGAGAGCCATGCTGCAGCCTGTGTGGAAATCTGAGATGTCTGAGGCTGCTGTCCTATGAGGACAGGCTGAGGGAGTTGGGGTTGTTCAGCCTGGAGAAGAGAAGGCTCCGGGGAGACCTTATAACAGCCTCCAGTACCTGAAGGGGGCTACAGGAGGGATGGGGAGGGACTCTTTCAGGGAGTGTAATGATACAATGAGGGGGAACAGTTTTAAACTGGAAGAGGGGAGATTTAGATTAGGTATTAGGTAGAAATTCTTGGCTGTGAGGGTGGTGAGCCCTTGGCCCAGGTTGCCCAGAGAAGCTGTGGCTGCCCCATCCCTGGAGGGGTTCAAGGCCAGGTTGGACGGGGCTTGGAGCAACCTGGGCTGGTGGGAGGTGTCCCTGCCCATGCCAGTGGGCGGAACAAGATGATTTTTGAGATCCCTTCCAACCCAAACCATTCTATGATCCTATGATTTCTTCCATTCAACCATTGTTTTTTGGGGACCTGCCATCTCAGCTACCAGTTACAGCCGGCACACAGGGGCTTGGTCACCCCTTGTGAGCCACTGTATTCTCTCAAGCAAACCATTTGCGGGCAATTGCTCCTCTTTATGCGCGTTGAATTTCCATGTTATCCGCCTGGCACCGTATTCATCCAGCCTCCTATCTGGAGGCCCTGGCTTCCCGTGCTGCTGGACCCACGTGTGGTCCTCAGCTTGTTCATCCCTATGCAGGTCCTCTTCCAGTGTAACAATGATGAAGGACATGCATAAAGAAAGGCCAAACAAAACCATTTGGTGTGGGTACCTTTTTTACTTGGTAATTTGCTTTTTAGCTTTTTTTGCTCTCTTAGAAATTCCTGATATGCTTAAAATGATGCACTGCAAACCAATGCCGTGTTGGTACAGCAGAGGCGGCAAGCAAGAGGAGCAAGCAATGCTGCAGGCTGGGTGTATTGGAAGCTCCTTAGATCTTCAAAGAAAATATCTCCTGGTATTTCTTGCCTGCCTGAGTTCCTGCTACTGAGCTGGGACTAACCAGGTCTTCCCTGGTCTAATGTGGAAGCAACACAGAAAACACAGAAACCTGGGAGAGATTTTTCTCCAAAGACAAGTTATCTAACTGTTGATGAAAATTTTCTGCTGAAATATGCCTGTTATCGAAAGAGGTTGAGAGGCATGAGTTGGTACTAGATTGTGTTAGACGCCAAGAAATTGGCTCCCCTTTTGTGGCAGGGAGACCCACAGAGCCCACCCATCAAGGGCCAGGCTATTTGGTGGGATAGATGGTGTGTTGACCAAACAGGACCATGCAGGAAAGGGTGTACTAATGACTTTCCTTTGACTTTCCAGGAGACAGCAGAGACTTCCCGGTGGGAACAAGCCTCAACAGCACGCAGATCATCAGCAAGGTGGCACCAAACACAACAGGGACCACCAGAAACTCTACCAAGGAGGCCAGGCCCCTCACTCCTCAGGCAGGACGGGCCATCACGGCTACAGCCAGAACCGGAGATGGCACCACAACCAGAAACACTCGCCCAATGACAAAGAAACGCACAGAAACGCCAAAGAGACTGAGAATTTGAAAATCGAGGACGCCTCGGTCTGCACGGTGCATATTCCCGTGGAGACGCACCGAGGCCCAGAGGCTGTGGAGAAGCAGTCTCAGCAGTACATCCAGGAGTCAGAGACCAAGCGGAAAGACAGTATTCACGAGCGCATTGGGGAAAGACCCAAGATCAATTTGCTTCAGTCTTCCAAAGACAGGCTGCGGAGGAGACTAAAAGAAAAGGTATTATTTCTTAGGGAAACGTTGAGTTTCCCTTTTTCCAAGAGTCCGGCTGTTGGCCATTCTCCATACAAAGGGGAGGGTGGGCTCAAGGGACCGTTCCGTGAATGCACCCAACTTATCTTAATCTCTCAGCGTCAACACTTCTCTTGAAGTGTCGTTGTGCTTCTTCAGGAGGCCTGTTATTGACACAACGCTGAAGCTCTTAGCTTGACTTCTTGGTTGAGGTTGCTACCAGCTTGAGTTCTCCAAGGACTGGGAATTCTCCCCCTGCCTATACAAAGACCCTTGGGGAAGGCTGACGCCCACGTGAGCCGCAATGTGGGTGCTCCTTCCCTAGTAGCTGATCCCAACTGCCTGCCTCCTGGTCTGCAGAGCTCATGTGCTTTGCAAGGCACTTTGTCTCCACAATTACAGAGCTTTGAGCGCTGAATAGTTGGAGTCAGCTACTTAAAAGCTGATATCCATTTATCTCAGCAATGAATTGAAACGCCCTTATCTTTCCCCCTTCCTTCCAACAACCCAACAATAACAAAACTATTGCATGCAAGTGACGGAGGAGAAATCCTTTTTGGAAACAATATTCAGCCTCAGATTTGTGAGGAATTCGGAGATGATATCTGCATTTGCCCCCTGTGAAACTCAGATTCTTTCTCTTGAGATTCTTTTGTCAGACTGGAAAATGCGCCCGTGGGGGTATCTCCAATGAGATTTCCAAAATACATCGCAAAAATAACCTGAACATATACAATTCCATGGGAGTGCATGTTGGAAATGTATACCTTTGAGTGCATGTGCATTTACTATTTATGTATGTGGCATGAGGGGGAGGAAGAGATTTTGTTAGTTATTTTTATGTTCTTTAAAGCAACGGGAGTATAGCAGAGACTTTCAGAGTATTCATTTTAATGCCTGCCCTGCGAATTTATAGTCTTATAAGAAACACGTCACAGAAGCACCCGCTCTTGGGTGGGTGTAGTCAACACAACTGGTCTCCTCGTGGGAGTTTTGGACAACTCCAAGTGCCAGATGGGGCTGGGGTTGTCCAAAAAATTGCTACAGGTTTGTATTGTATGGCACATTTTATATTCAACTAGAAGAAGGGAAGGGAGCAGACTTTTACAAGCAGGATGCATGCCTTACGCTGGGGGAAAGGGACAAACGCGTAATGAAATGTTGAAAAGAAGCAATAAATTCGATGGTAGTGACATGAAGTGAGAAGCGTAACAGGCAAGAGATGGAAAAGTTAAGAGTTTTTCTAATGCCCCATCTAATGGGAGGATGTGACATCTTTGATCTCAATTTAGAAGGTGAAATACACATTTTAAAAAGTAGATATTTTTGGAGGATTGTTATCTGAGCATTTTGCAAACATCGGTGCACTTTCAAAATAGAGATAAAAATATATCCATTATCACCACGTTGCAGACACCCCCAGAAACCTGTGCAAGATGCCGAAAGCAGTCGGGAGTTGTCTGACCTTGGCATCCTGGCTCAGGACCATAGAGCACATCTTCTCCTTGAGCCGAGGGGGAGGACTCTGGGATTGAGTGCTGTGGGAAATGGAGAAAGAGAACATTTATGGGGCAAGACTCATTCACTTGTGGTTTTCAATGCTGAGATGACACCATTGTACCTTTAAATGATGCTTTGCTTTTTCTATGTCTGTGTCTCCCCAATCCCCTTTCCCCTTTGCTGTTTGCGGAAGGACAAGGGCTGATATATCTGTTTTTTCCTTGTGTAACAGATGCCTTGTCTTTCCCTTTTCACGGACCAGGACGAAGTCACGGTGGAAACCACCAATCCTGAAAAGAACAAAATGGACAAATTAATTGAAATCCTCAACAGTATGAGGAACAACAGCAGTGATGTTGACTCCAAACTCACCACCTTCATGGAGGAAGCCCAGAATTCTACCAACTCTGAGGAAATGCTAGGGGAGATAGTCAAGACCATCTACCAGAAAGCGGTGACAGACCGCAGCTTTGCTTCCACAGCAGCCAAGCTCTGTGACAAAATGGCCCTTTTCATGGTGGAAGGAACGAAATTCCGGAGTCTGCTCCTCAACATGTTGCAGGTAATGAGATAAAATTAGTTGGGTAGGTGCCTGCAGCTTCACCCCGCCTGATCTTACCATGCATTTGGACGGGAGCTGAGCTGTTACCAAATTCATTTTGAAGCCAGTTGATGAGAGGACAACAGAAGCGTACCTGCAATTTTGTCTGTGCACGTCTTTCGTGGTTACCATAGATAACGTAGCACTGAGGGCACTGTCAAGTTGCTCTTGAGCTGTACGTGGAATTACGGTGTCTCACACCAGGGCCCATCTGTGAAATGGGTGGGTTGCTTGTGGCAGCATCCCCATGGCCCGAAGAGAAGTGAACATGGCGGGTCTTAGAGTGGAGGGTCTTTGCCACTCTTTTCAGCTGGAGTCCACCTCAGCACCTGAGTTATCAAGTTAAGTTACGGTCCCTGAGTAGGCTGTTGGTTGCATCACCTGGTTTCTGATTGCAGCCCAGCCTTAAATAATTTATGTCTTTGCTAATTATTCTGGGTGACAACAGATTGACCATGAGCCAGCAATGTGCCCTTATGGCCAAGGCGGCCAATGGCATCCTGGGGTGCATCAAGAAGAGTGTGGCCAGCAGGTCGAGGGAGGTCATCCTCCCCCTCTGCTCTGCCCTGGGGAGGCCACACCTGGAGCACTGGGTCCAGTTCTGGGCTCCCTGGTTCAAGAGGGACAGGGAACTGCTGGAGAGGGGACAGCAAAGGGCAACCAAGATGATGAGGGGACTGGAACACCTCTCTTATGAAGAAAGGCTGAGGGATTTGGGTCTTTTTACTCTGGAAAAAAGACAACTGAGGGGGGATCTTATCAATGCTTATAAATACTTAAAGGGTTGGTGTCAGGAGGATGGGGCCAGGCTCTTTTCAGTGGTGCCCGGTGACAGGACAAGGGGCAACGGGCACAAACTTGAGCATAGGAAGCTCCACCTAAACATGAGGAGGAACTTCTTTCCTTTGAGGGTGGCAGAGCCCTGGAAGAGGCTGCCCAGAGAGGTGGTGGAGTCTCCGTCTCTGGAGACATTCCAAACCCTCCTGGACGCGTTCCTGTGCAACCTGCTCTGGGTGACCCTGCTTTGGCCGGGGGTTGGACTAGATGATCTCCAGAGGTCCCTTCCAACCCCTGCCACTCTGTGGTTCTGTGTTTATTGATAAACGTAGCACTGGTTGATTATTCTGCTCCAAAACCATCAGCGAGAGGAAAGTTTGAGGGGAGAAGAAAGCAGTGGCTCTGATAACTGGTCCATGGTAACGGTGGATGATGGGGAAACAGGACTGTCCTCAACTGCCAGTGGTCTGCTGGGGGGAGCGTGTTTTACTGTAGTGCCACCATCAAAAGGGGGGTTGCTTTCTGGGGAGGGTGTCACACGGACCTCTGTCTTTCTGCCTCTCTGGAGACAGGCCATGTAGGGCTGAAACCATGAATATCCGTCCTTAATTTAATACGCGTTTCCATTTGGCCGTTCCTTCACGCACACGTGTCATCCGCGGCATGGACAAAGCTCTCGTTTCATTTCTCTGTTCTCTGCACGTGTTTGGTGCCCAGTGTCCCTCCAGTTTTTGACACATCTTCTTGCCCGTCTGCTCTTGTTGGAGATCATCCCTTGGACGCTGTGTCTGGCTGCCTGTACCTTGTGCGGGCTGAGTTGGCTTTTGGGCAACACAGCAAGCAGGGAAATAAGGAGCAAGCTAAAATAATGAAAATCAATATTTAACGTAACGTAAGATAATTCTGCGAAGTCGCTGGTCCGGTTTTGCTTCTGTCATTGCTCTGGGCGCGTATCAAACCCAGCGTCTCTCCCTGTGCCTGCTTCTTCTCCGCTTTCCCCTACAAAGCCCTTGGTCAGCAGACACATCTGCCCATTGCATGTACCGGGCGGTGATTTTTTTTCCGATCGATTTATTTCCAAAGCAAGTATAAAGCAGGAGGAGACAAATTGCGGTCAGCATCAGTCCCAGATTTAGCAGCAAGCGGCTGGAGGGGGCTCTAAACCCTCCGTGCGTCCCGCTTTTCCCATGCCAGGTCGTTCTTGTGTCTTTCCCCGTTTGGCTGAGCAATCCTAAGAAATCCAAAATAAAGTCCAGGAGCAATGGCCAGGGAACAGCAGGGTGTTACCCAAAATTTGAGGATGATGACATCCTTCTGGGTTAGGAAGGACTCTTCCGACTTGCTTTCTTCTCTTGCCCCAGCATTTCCACCCCTACCAACAGACCCAGTAGTCTGATTTATACTGGAGCGTCATGTGCAATAATAACTGGCTTCATATTCAGCTCTTCATAGCCCGAATGTAGGATAAATAATATATCTCCTATCTCCAGAGAGTCCCAAAGTGCTTTCCAGGAACATGTAGCCAGTCTTGGTGTGATGGGAGCACGATGTCCCTTGTGGAAAGCTGGGAAGAAATGAAATGCAGAGACTGAGCAGGGTGTGCGGGTGACTGAGTTCATGTGCTGGAGCATGGAAAAATAGGCAAAAGGGATTTGCTCAGCCCCAAACTGCACATCTATTAGAAATGTCTTGATGGGGCAAAAGGTGACAGATCACTACAGGTCAAAAGCAAAGTGCGATGTGAAATTCAATAATTTAACATTTCCTCTCTGATAGTAAAGGATTTTGACTTTCTCCAAGCACAGTTTCTTTTTCCAACCAAAATAATCAGATACATTCACAGGGATTCATGCAATCCTTTGGTCAAGCCCTAAATTGGGAATTTTTGTGATACATTCGGGCTTGATACCCCTGACGGGAGACAAACCCGGCTACGAAGCACGAAAGACTCATCGGAGTTGCCTTGATGTGAAATAAGAGGGTTGATGGTATTTCTATGTGATATATTATCAATATCAATATGGTATATTGGATAATATATGGTTTTCATGGAGTAATACGGATATATCTTGATGTATTAATATATCAATAGGATATATTGATATGTGGTTGATGATACAGTGTTGATATATCAATATGATATATCGATATATATAGTTGATAATATAACATTACCCAGCTCCGGTCCTAGTCCATCAAGTATTTTCCATCAGCCATTCCTAGATAATTTACCATTAATTAAAAAAAAAAAAAAAAAAGAAACTTTAATAAAACGCTTGCTCCAGAGCTGGATTTATGTCTCTCTAGCACCTTTCAGACTAATCTGATCCCCCGGACGTAAGGAGCTCGGCTTGCCGGGCACCGGCGAGCTGGGGAATTATTCTGCCGGGGTGTGATAAATCGGGATCAACGTGATCCCCCCCTCTGTGCTGCTGGCGCCTGGGGCTGAACCGCTCGCCCCTCCCCATCTGCTCCCGGCAGATGCTCCTGTTTTGTAGGGGCTTGTTTGTCCCTTTCTCTTGGGACTGCGATGGCAACGGCTCAGCCTCACCGGAGGATCTCATAAATTAACGCATTAACCCGTTGAGCCACCCTGCCAGCATCCCGGTACCTGTAGACAGCATCCCTATATCCAGCAAGGATTTTTCCCACAGAACGGGCAACAAACTGTCTTTTTAACCTGATTCCTCTTGTATTTTCAGCTGTTGACAAGGTGCTCGCGGCTCAGGGGCTGCACATGTTGACAGCTTATCTCAGGGGACTTCTTTTGATCCTAAAACAGATGCCAGCGCCGCGGCACGGGAATGCCATCGCGTCACCCCCCTCCCTGCCGGCAGCTCCTCCACAGAGCATCCCCCCGGCCGGCGTTACGCCATTTCAGGCTCTAAGGGGATGCATGGGGGAAAATTCTGATTTGAATTTATCCTTCACTCTGTGTTTGGGTCCCAAATCTTGGCTGAGTCTTGAATTTAGGTCCTGCAAACCTTTCGGGGTGCTGAAGGGAGATGCGGAAAGGGGAGTCTTGGGGTGGGCGGCTGGTTGAGCTTGGAGAGATGTTGCCGCATGGGGGCTCAGCACTGGGGGGGACGTAATTTGCTTTGATTTTCTGCTCATTGAGTTTGGTACAAGGAGCAATTTTGGGCTGCGCAAACCTTTGGGATGGACCTGGCCGAATTGGTCCCAGGGAGCTTGGGAGGATGGAGGTGTGCAAGAACACCTTAGTGAACACAGATATAGTTTCTTTGTCACTCTAGAAATTCCTTCTTAATTAATAAATTGAAAG
>VYZM01004881.1:53129-87805 GCA_013398915.1 Dromas ardeola | reverse complement strand
CCACACCACCACGAAATGCACATCTCGATACAAAGGCTACTGCGGGGCGCGCGCCGGCGTGCAGCCAGAGCCAGCGCCTGCTGCATCCCGGCGGTTGGAAATGCCTTGGTGCCAGTGGAGAAGGGCGATTTCTGTTGGATACCCTATGGCATACCTTAATGCATACCCTATTGGATACCCTGCGGCACGCCCTAGTGCATACCCTGCTGGATACCCTGTTGGATACCCTGTTGGATATCCTGTTGGATACTCCATGGCATACCCTAATGCATACCCTGATCTATACCAAATTGCATATGCTAATGCATACCCCTGTCGCGTACCTTGTTGCAGACCCTATGGCGCACCCTAAATGCATACTCTATTGCGTGCCCTATTGCATACTTTAATGTATACCCTAATGCGTACCCTATTGCATTCCCTATCGCACACCCTATGGTATACCCTAATGCATACCCTAATGTGTACCCTATGGTATACCCTATTGCTTACCCTATTGCACACCCTAATGCACAGCCCGATGCGTACCCTATTGCATTCCCTATTGTATACCCTATGGTATACCCTACTGCATACCCTATTGCATACCCTGATCCATCCCCTGTTGCATTTCGTGTTACGTATGCAATGGTATACCCTAATGCACACCCTAATGCATACCCTTTTGTATTTCCTATCGCTTACCCTATGGCACACCCTAATTCATACCCTAATGTGTACCTTATGGTATACCCTATTGCATACCCTATTGCATGTCCTAATGCATACCCTAATGCACACCCTAATGTATACCCTGTTGCACACCCTAATGCACACCCTGTTGCACGCCCTAATGCATATTCTGTTGCGTATCCTATTGCACACCCTAATCCATACCCTAACATACATCCTAATGCATACTCTGTTCCGTACCCTAATGCATACCCTATCGCACACCCTAGTGCATACCCTATCGCACACCCTGTTGCACGCCCCATGGCATACCCTATTGCATACCCTATCGATCGCATACCCACGCAGGGTTTCTTCATCGTCTTCATTTAATCTCTTGATGCCCCAGGAACGGCCCTTCCTTGGTTCGGTGCCGTTCTTTGCTCTGGTTGTAGAAACTTTGAGTCAAATCCCGGGGGTTTTGGCAGAGGTTGCACTTGGGTTTCGGTGGACTCGGCTGGGTTTGAGATGGTTGGTGTGAACAACTTCTGGAGGGGCTCAACCAGGAAGGCGGTCAAAACTCTGTTGTTGTCAGCCCAGGCAGAGGATGGAAGAGGAAAATTTATGTTGAATCCCTTCTTGGGATGGAGATGTGGCATTAGGTATTGGAGAATTGTTTGATTCCCTTTGGTAAGTCAGGGTGCAAAGGGAAGTGCTTACCATGTTTCTGCATCGTAGGGGTTCTGAGGATGAAGACACCAAGGGTGGTAATGAGAGTGAATTCTGCAGGAATTTAGATGTGGAAGATACACATGGTGAAGGCTGAAAGACAGATTTTTTTTTCCCCCTTAACATGATTAAGGTCTGGGTCTTCAGTGAGGAACGGTTTGTGGTTTGACAGAGGTGGAGGCAGGAGGATCTGAGCATGGCTGGAGAGCATCTGACCTCTACGCCATGTCCAGCATTGACTGGAAAACCCATCGGCCCTCTTTCCATGGCTGTTTTCAATTGAAGTTAATTACAGATGGTCCGTTCATGCACAGAAGACGCAGTGGTACCACTTGTCTTGGAAAAGACATTGCCCAAGAGACGTGAGAGAGATTGCTTTACTGAAAGATAGGTAGCATTAAAGGGGGAAAAAAAGGTCCCAATGTCCGTGGAGCAAACCCCAAGGCCAGAAACATACGTGTCTTGAGTGCCGCAGCGATGAGGGTTTGCACGTTCAGCTCCATAGAGGAGCACTGCATCCATCTCTTTGATCTGTGCATGAGCCCAATGTTGCTGCCTGGTTGCTCTTCCGGAAGAGTTTGATGAGGTTTGAGTTTGAGTTTTTAAGGCCAGGCTAGATGGGGCTCTGAGCAACCTGATCTAGTGGGAGGTGTCCCTGACCCAGGGGGGTTGGAACTAGATGATCTTTAAGGTCCCTTCCAACCCTGACAATTCTATCATTCTACGATTCTATGATGAGCTCTTCCCAAGGTGAGGTGGTGATTCAATGGGGCAAGCCTCCTCAGCCTGGGGATGAGGGACATCTCAGTGGTGAACCTCAGAGTTGAGGTGTGCATGGGTTCTGCCAGTCCCACAGGAGCCCAGCACAGGCAGAGAAATAGCAAAATGGTGCTGCCCTTGTGTGAACATCTTTGTTTGGGGGTTTGCAGAGCTTGGAAACCTTTTTTGTTACATTTCTGCGCTGAAGTTCATAGAATCATAGAATGGTTTGGGTTGGAAGGGACCTCAAAGATCATCTCGTTCCAACCCCCTGCCCTGGGCAGGGACACCTCCCACCAGCCCAGGTTGCTCCAAGCCTCATCCAGCCTGGCCTTGAACCCCTCCAGGGATGGGGCAGCCACAGCTTCTCTGGGCAACCTGGGCCAGGGGCTCACCACCCTCATAGTGAAATATTTCTTCCCAATATCTCACCTAAATCTCCCCTCTTGCAGTTTAAAACCATTCCTCGCCGCTCCCTCATCCAGAGTCCCTCCCCAGCTTTCCCGGAGCCCCTTGAGGAACTGGCAGGGGCTGGAAGGTCTCCCCCGAGCCTTCTCTTCTCCAGGCTGAACCCCCCCAGCTCTCTCAGCCTGTCCTCCCCGCAGAGGGGCTCCAGCCCTCCCGGCATCTCCGGGGCCTCCTCTGGCCCCGCTCCAACAGGTCCATGTCCTTCTTGTGCCAAGGTCTCCAAAGCTGGACACCGTACTCCATGTTGACAGCACTGTCCTCCTTTTGTAAACCGTTGTGGGACTCACCAGCGAAAGCTGCCTGCGAAATGCAGCTTTGCGGGTGGGATTTATTTTCTATACACCCAGGGAATTCAAAGGCAATTCTAAATTCATACACACACATACATATGGTGTATGTATGTGGGCTTGGAGGGGGTGGCTCCGAGGAGCATCCCCAGCTGCCCGCATCCTGCTCTCAAGCACGGAGAAAAGGAGGAGTGGGAAGGAGACGTGTTCCCTCTCTTTTGCCCCCAGTTGTGTCTATGAAGATGCTCTGTAATTCTGTAACAGAGTATTTATTATTTTATTTTTATTATTATTTATTTAGTATTGGTTTCATAATTTTACTTTTCTATTTCCTTATTTATTATTTTTAATAATTTTCCATTTTTAATATTTTATTACCAGGGTTTTTTTTATTCTTTGGCGTAGTCATCCGGGGCCAAACGGAACCCGTGCAAGTGTCGGCAGCGGGCAGGAGAGGGAGCCAGGCGAGTGGGCTGGCACCCTGCCCGCGCCGGCAGGTGAAGGGCAGAACCGGGCATCAATTAGAGCTGGCCCCTTCGTTACCTGCGAGTCTGGCCAAGCCATCGCCGCCTGCCCGTAGTGATAACGCTCGCTCGGCTTCGCCGTCGAGGTTACGGGAGCCGCTGGCAGACAGGTCCCATGCGGTTCTGTGAGTTATTGGAGAGCCCCGGATTAAATATCGACCTTTTCCCAAGCGGAGCGTGGTTGTAAGAGCCGTCCGGCTCCTTCGCAGCTTTTCCGTGATGCGGGAACGTGGTGGGGGAGAGGGAGCGCCGGGCATCGCCTCCTCGGAGGCTGGTGGTGAGATGAGTGGGGGGGTTAACGGAGCGCAAAAAGAGGTTTAACCCAAGATCTGGGGTTTTAATGGAATGCAAAGAAAAGGCAAAAAGTTTCCCACCGATAGGAAGGTGGAGATGGGAACAGGAGCTGTGCCCCGTGAACACAAGGAGCCCTCTGAGCTGGGAATAGCTGAGCCTGACCCCAAATTAAATCAGCTGGGAGGTTACACTGCACATCGTTCCTCAGCCGAGCCCAGGGGTGGCTTTCGGGGCTCGCAGCCCCTCGAGGAGCTGAGTTGCAGCTGGAGGTGGCCACAGGGCCACCAACGTACCAGTGGGCATCACAGGGGATGCCGAGGGGTTGTCCCCACTGCCCTGCGGGTACCTGGGGGCCGGAGGCCATCCGAGGCAGCCACGCTCACAGCTCTGTGCAGAGAAGATGCATAGTTTTTAGTAGAGGAGCATCGTGCAGTTGAGAGGTTGATGGGAAGCAGGACTAAATTGCAAAAATAAAAAAAAAAAAAAAAAGCCCTAAGAGTTTAAAGAATGGCATATTTGAGTTGAATTCAATGTGCCGGTAAGATTTTATATTGCAATGCTCAGATGTGTCGTGAAAAAACAGCCGTCACCTTTACTCTGTAAATAAATTGTGTGTGGTTTCTCCTGGCTCTTTTTCACCCTGGAGGCTCCCATGGTGGGGACCAGCCCCCTGCTCCAGCACGTGGCGTGACCTCAGGGATGGTACTTGGTGTCCCATCATCTCCGCTGGCCAGTGGATGCCCTAGCTGGGCACCTTCCAGTGGTGGTGGGACTCAGCGGAGGTTCCTCTTGGTCCTGCAGGCTGGTGGTGAGGAATGACCGGAGCATCCCTGGCTGAGCTGCTGCCTGTTTCTGCTGCCTGCTAAAAGCACAGCTAAGTTCAGACCTGGGGCGGTGTGGGGGGGTGCTTTGGGTGGTGGGACCCGTGCACACCCGTTGCATGGGCTGCAGCGGGGAGGCAACGCGCAGCAGAGGCTCCGCCGGGCTCTAGGTGGAGACTGCAGACTGTGCAGCCTGCCTGCAGCCTGCCTGCAGCTCTGGGCCAGATCCAGCCATTGCTGGTGGGTGAGGATGCTGGGGGTCACGCAGGGTGCCCCTAGGGCTTTGGTAGGAGAGGCAGAAAAGAAACAAAAAAAAGAAAAAAAAAAAAAAGCCTCAAAATCCATTTATCCATTGACTGAGAGGGGAGGAAATGCCTGAGGACCCCCCTCCACCCGCTGAGCTGGAGGCAGGGGGGGGCACTTCAGTGCTGAGATCCCCTCTGACCTGGCTGGACAGGCATCAGCTCCGTCTCTCCGTTTTCTCCTGAAAGGCTCAAATCCAACCCCAGGATGGCAGGAACGCGTTCCTGCCAGCCCAGGGATTCAGCTGGCCTAAGGCACCCTCCTGCCAGACCATCTGCTCCTGCCTGCTCCGGCATAAATCCGGCTGAGGCTGCTGCCGCCGCCCCAAGGTGGGGATTTCGGGATGCTGCGGGGTTGGAAGATCCCTGCTGCCGGTACCTACAGACACCCTGCCATCCCCAGCCCTGCCCTTAGCTGGTTCTCTTCGCCTGGGAACAGGATTTTTGGAAGGTCACTGGGACCCTGCGATGTATCAACCTGCCTAGGACCCATCCTGCAAACCCCTGCGTCCCCCAGTCCCTCGGAGATGTCCTCCCAGTGCTCGGAGATAAAGCATCCTTCTGGCAGAGGAGCACTGTGGTGCCAGGGACGTCACCTCCTGAGCCAAGGCCAGAGCAGACGCAGGTGCCAACGTCAGCCCAGAGCTGGGGTTTGGGTAGAAGGACGTTGGAGAGGGCAGCACCTCTTTCTCTTTCCTGGGAAGAGAGGAAAATGGGATAGCTTGTGCTTTGCCCGTCCCTGGCATCGCTCAGCTGCGGGCACATGGGATACGGGGGATGCTGTTGTGCTCTCCAGCAGGAAATCTCTTTTTTTTTTAAAGATTTCTAGCTGAGACACAAGAATTTATACCAAATTCGGTTTCCAACCGAGTGGGCTTGATTGACACGCTCAAGCACAGGCTGCCCCGAGCAGATTTTGGCTGGTCTTTACAGCTGGCCTGCTGCGGTGGCACCCTGAAGGGACAGTCCTGTGGGACCTGCAGCGTGGGTGTCGCAGCATGGGCACCCTCAGCATCCCCCGGCCAGGATTAGGCTTAGTTTTTTCGCTGCTGGATATTTTTGTGCGTACCTACCTGTCAAAATCGGGATTTGGAGGATCAACGCTGCCGTGGAGTCCACATCCCCTTTACCTTCCCCGAGGGTATCATTTGGCACCGCCGCATCTTTTCCTGCCGCTGCCGTTTAAACAAGCAAATGCAAAACCAGGGTGTGAAGTGGCTTTGGTGGGTCGAGTCCCAGGAGCGGAGGAGCCAGAGGATACGCGGTGGGTGAGGAATGAAACGCATGAGAATTGTTTCAGGTCCTTGTCAGGCTGATACTGGTGCAAAACACAGCATCCCAGTCTTGAGGACAGGACCAAACGATGCGTGGCTGGATGATGCCACCCCATCGTGACACATCCTCTGGTCTCATCATCGGTGCTGCCACCCATGGGGTGCCCCCCCCGCTCGCCGAGCATCTGAAACCAACGCTTCCTTTTCCCCTCCCAGTGATAAATTCCTCCACTTTTTTTATTTTTTTTTTTCTAATTACTATAGCTCTACATATTATTTTTTTAATAGAGAGGGGCTAGGAGGAGCATCTCTAGCAGCGCTGGGAACCCAAACCCAGCGATACCACCTCCAGTCCAGGAGGAGCAGGATCTCAAAACAAAGATAGCGAGAGCAAAACGTGCGCCGGCTAAGGAAATAGTGTCAGGCTGGAAAAACAAAACCTTTCGATTTCTGCTTCATCAATAAGAGTAAGGTGTGTTTTCTTGCGCCTCTTTAATTTTCCGGCCCATGCCGTCCGGTGGTCTTACACGGTGATGCTCACAGTCAGCTGCTGTGCCAATATGCTGCAAAATACGCCGTGGAAATCATGAGCATCCCTTTAGAGACAGGAAGTTTGGAGGGATCGAGGGGTTTTGCAGGTTAATGTTGTTTTCTGCAGCTCTTTTCTGTAATCTCAGCGTTTCCAGCGTGGATGGGCAGCTTCGGAGGCAGTGCAGGGTGTGTAGAGCATGCTCCATACCTCCATGCTTCAGGGGATGAGCAGAAAAGATTAATGCGTCTTTTACATCCATTTAAAAGAAAATAAAATAGCCAAATACAACATTTGCTCTAGCAAACGCTCCCTGGCTTCATAGGATTTGTAAATATTAGCCCCTGAGAAAGATTTTCTGAGCTTTTTTGTGTAAATAGCATTTTTTAGCAGGCTGGTACTTCACCTCCAATTCCTGTCTTTCAGTGGTGGCTTGACCCCCATCCCAGGGAGCCCAGAGCTGCGTTTCCAGCAGGGAGCTCCGGTACCCGACGCCCATCAGATGCTTGGCCAAGGCGGTGGGAGAGTCGGGGTGAAAGGCAGGCGGAGGAGATAAGAGGGTTGTCAGCCCCTTTGCTTTCCAGCATGTTTGCTCAGCGACGTTGAGTGCTGGGCCAGAGCCACCACCTCCCTGCAGACTAAACAGTTGCAATGTTTTCTCCCATGACCGAAAGAATTTAGAAAAGGGTCCCGGTATGAAACTTTACACGAACTCTGGGTGCCACGAATATCTCTGGCTGCGAGTCTGTTAACCCCTCCGATTCCCTCCTCGCCCGTGCGGTTCAGTCTCTGGGCAGATGAAGGGAAAACCCATCCCACAAGGAATCTGGCCGGTTGCCCGCAGGACCCCCCGTGCTCTCCCACCCGCCGCGTTTTCACGCATCCATCTTTCTTTTTATTTGCTTTCTTTTAAAGGAGAAAGCCAAGATCTCTGGCCATAATGGAGCTCTGGGGTTCTTTGTTCAGGAAAGACATGGACCTGTTGGAGTGGTTCCAGAGGAGGCCCCGGAGATGCTGGGAGGGCTGGAGCCCCTCTGCTGTGAGGACAGGCTGAGAGAGCTGGGGGGGTTCAGCCTGGAGAAGAGAAGGCTCCGGGGAGACCTTAGAGGCCCTTCCAGTCCCTAAAGGGACAGGAAAGTTGGGGACAGACTTGTTAGCAGGCCCTGTACCGATTGGACAAGGGGTAATGGTTTTACACTAACAGAGGGGAGATTCAGGCTAGGTATAAGGAAGAATTTTTTCACGTGGAGGGTGGTGAGACACTGGCCCAGGTTGCCCAGAGAGGTGGGAGATGCCCCATCCCTGGAAACATTCCAGGCCAGGTTGGACGGGGCTCTGAGCAACCTGATCTAGTTGCAGATGTCGCTGCTCAGGGCGGGGGGGTTGGACTAGGTGGCCTTTAAAGGTCCCTTCCAACCCAAACCATTTGATTCTATAACGCCCTGTGCCTTTTGGACTTGTTTGTCGCCATATGTGTGCCTTGAGGTCCATCCAAAGGTTGTCCGCTTCCCTGTGCCACCCAACTCAGGAGCTTTCACTTCAGGGGCAGGTTTTAGGGGTGGAGGAGACCACCAGATCTTCATTAACCCATAGGTCCTGACTGCAGAGAAGCAGACGTCAAGCCTCGGTGTCTTGCCCGCCACAGCCAGCTCAGCAGATTGATGGTCCCACCCCATGGTGAAGCACCACCAAGCGCAGACTCGCTTCTAGAAAGGTCTTAGCATCCCACAGGGAAAGCATCCCGCTCCCAGCTCCCAGGCACCCAGGAAAATCCCTCCTAGGACTGAGCCGAGGAGCACCCGTGCAGAAAAGCTCCCGACGGCAAACGGGATTAGCTGCCTGCTTTTTTTTTTTCCCCTGCCTGCTCTCATTCATCCCTCGCAGGCTGGTGCAGCTTCGGTTCAAATGCAAGCGGAATTTCTCCAGCCACGGCGCCTGGATGAAGCAGCACCTGCCTCCACAGCCACTTTTCCTCCTCTTGTATCCCTGTTTGCAAACTTGGCCCATCTCCACAGACCCCTCGGCACCTCTGCCTTATAAAGAGGACGCATGGCATGTGCAGAGCTTAAAATAAGAACGCAGCCTGCTGGCAAAATCCAGCTGGTCCCCGCTGCATCCCCCCGGGGTGCAAGGCTGGGCATCTCCACCTGCGGCATTTGCAAGCAGGATCTATCCATCAGCCTCCGCCGAGGTTTTGGTCACCACCTCAAGTTGGCATTGGGCATGGGATGGGCATTTTTCCAGGCACAAAAGTGGCCTCTGAGCAGATGCTGGGGATGGTGTTGGGGCTCAGACCTTGTCTTGATGCGGGGAAGAGCTTGAAAATTGCCCATCAAACCATTCCCACCCGTATAAAACAGCCCCTATACACATTTTTGGGGGATTTCTTCAAACCAGCATGGTTTTACACTGAGCTCATGCTTTGGGGAACGCGGCCTGTGGGCTAGGACATTTATATTAATATATTTTTCCATGCAGTGGGGGTGCCAGCGCTGCTGCGCATGCTGGGATGGGCAGGGATCCGCTGTGTTTGATCCCCTCTCTTCCCACCACCTCCGTGTAGCAGGGAGGGGATTGCTGGCCCGGGGACGGGATGCTCTTGGGGACATGGATGCTTTGTCCCCGTCTCGGGAATGGCTGCCCAGGAAAGGACTCACGGTGTCTCCTGACATCCAAAGGTAACCCGAGGTTTTCCCACGCGCGCTCGCAAAGGCAAAGGGACTTAAACGAATATAACGAGGATCTTCTGCAACACTATGGAGGAGCCAGCCTGCCGAGCGGGAACTGCCTCCTCCAGGCATTACAGCCATGGGGTATCTGCGGAGCTGGGTCAAACTGCGTCGAACTGGGTCCCGGCTGCTCTGACGACAACCCAACAAGAAAATTAATTTGTATTTCTTCATGGTCCCTTGTCTCCCTGCCAGTCCCTCTCCACGGGACTGAGAGGTTGGCTTCTGGCTCTCCAAAGTATCATTATTTCCCGATGTCCGTGTGTCCTGGTGTTGGTCCTTGTCCTTCTGCTCGCTGTAAGATCTGGCTGGGGGCGGGCGATGACATTTCGCTGTGCGGTTGTGTCTGGGTTCATGGGATAACGGGGCTTTCAAGTGGTGATAAACTGCTGTTATCCAGCTGAGCTGACACCCTGGCACGTGTTTGGGAATCCGGGAAGGTGCTAGATAGGAAGGGCGGCAATAAAAATTAAGTAAGGAGGAAGACAACTCTGTCACCTGGGTGCTGCTGGAGGAGGTGCTGGCAGACATCCTCTGGTGAAGCAACCAGAGCTCCCAGAGCATCCCTTTTCCAGAGTATTTCTGCTCTGTGCATTGTCCTGCTTGGAAATTATTTGGAGAATTAGTCCTGCAATAATATGGTATAGGCTTTGGTAACTCAGCGGAGATGCGAATGTGTTCTGGTGGAAATAAGATTTGCTCCAATTCAGCAGTAAGCTCTGCAGACCTGTGGGACATGGTGTCTTCCCAGGATGTGGCCACATCTCATTTCTGATGTTTCACCTCCCTGAGAGAAAAGGATAAGGAAGTAACAGGATACCAAGGGATTTCCTTTGAGCTGCCTCTTCTCCTTACTCTTCTTTCTCTGCACTCAGAGGGTCATTAAAGAAGATTTTTACACCAGGACGAGATGGTGTTTGCTGTTTGTGGTGTGCAGACCATGCTACTTCACCCTCCTGGTCATCTCAGAGCTTCCACTGAGACAGTGCTCCAAGATCTCTAGCAACTGCTAGGTCAACAGCATCGCTTTTCTGTTTGCACATCCATCATTACGTTCCCGCCTGGCTGCTTTAAACCTCAACTAAATCAATAATTAACCGCTTGCGCCTCTGCAGCCTCCGAGGACCTCAGAGACATCGCTGGCTCAAGCCATGAGACGCCCACGTTGGGTGGGTAATTGCTCTTGATCCCAGATTTGGAGCCAGATGGAGAGGTCACGGTGAGACCAGGGGGCAGGAGGTTCAAGTGACCACCCTCTTGGTCACCTCAGGGTGTTTGGAGACACGGGAAGCACCCACAGCTCCTGTTGGCTCTGGTTATCAGCTGCCTTGGTTACTCAAACCTGGGGAATATAAAATTCATGGATGTTCCTTATCCTGGGAGTTTGCTTAGCATCTCCTTTAGAAGAACCAGGAGTTTTCTGACCTTACTTTCCCCTTCCTGCCCAAATCCTTTTGAGAAGAATAAGCACTATTTGTGTCTGTCCGATGGCTGCAGGATCTTTGATGAGTTGTTCTTGTAGAATTAGTCAGTGGCATTTAATGCAAGTCATATGTCATCTGGTGGTCGACTGATAGGTGGTAGGTGCCTACAGGAGGGTGGTCACAGTCCTGGTAACCTGGACCTTCACCACGCGGTGCATTTTGGAGGCCTCTGGGCTTAGAAACCTTCACAGAGCTGTGGCCATCGTGATACCAGGTCCACGCTGAAGGCCACCGGTAGGATTTGCTGCACTTCCCAAAGTGACCCCAAGAAGAAGCCGGTGCGCGTTCATCTGGTGCAGCTCCAGCTTGGAGGAAACGGCGTGATGAAAGTCTGTGGGAGTGAAATGCTTCATGGCTGGGTGAAGCCGGGACCTTTGCGAGGCTGGGCACAGGGTGTCATCTGTAATTTAAAAGCTTTATCTGCTTTAAATGTCAATAGCTCCTTTGTTAGAGCAATAATAATTGCCCTGATTTGCATGTCTCAGTCACACGCCCCAAAGCACTTTGCAGAGGAAGATGAGTAAATCGTTCCCATTTGCCGGCTGGGAAATGAGGGTACAGAGGTGATGGAAGCCCACACAGGACTGGAAATAAATCTCAGTCTCCTGAGCTGCTGTTTCCCAGTCCTGCGTGGAAGCTGTTGACACAAAGCAGGTTTTCTATCGTCGTCTTAACTCTCCTTTGTCTTACTGTCCCTGTGCTGGCAGTAGCATGGGCAGGGATGGTGTGGTGGCATCTCGGTATGGTTCGGTCCTCGGGGAGTCTCAGCACGGTGCAGGCAGAGAGACTGGGAGTGTTGCTGTGGGTGAGAAGAACCCATGGAAGAGCTGATAGTCCCACCTTGTGTCCTACCATCTCCAGTGGTTTAGTAGAGCAAAGGAGCTTGTGTAGTGGTGTCCATGTGGAGTGAGATGTTCCCGATGAAGCTGTGGGTGGTAGCTCTGCTTCGAGGTGCTCAGTGAGACCCCGAACACACATGGGCGGAGGTGTTTGATCACTTCCTGGGTTCTCCAGCACCTCCTGAGCTTCTTCTGAATGCCGGTGCTCTAAACTACTCATCTCACTGGGTTGTACTCCCCAGAAAGCAAAGCTGTGCTCCAGAGCCTTCTCCAAGCCAGGACCTAAATACAAGTATTATTTAAATTATAAAGAGGGAATAATACAGCAATGTTAAGTGTGCAAAATGTCATTTATCGGAGCCCTTTCTAGGAGGGTTTGGGGAGGAGGGTGTGCTCCTCCAGGAGAGCAACAAGGGACGGATGCTGTCCCAGCCTCTACCCACCACCTCCCTCCTCCGACCCGTTTTATTTGTCTCAGGCCCTTTCCAAAGAGCCATTTAAGGCTCCAGCCTTTTGTAGGCATTGCCAGTAAGCTCAAGTATTTAGCACAGCCTCTCTCGGCTTTTTATATAGCGCCTAGCACCGATATCTAAGCGTTATATATTTCTTTTTGCGCCGTATTTCTGACTCGGTATTTCCTGCCTCCTTGACACTGACTGAATAAACAGCAGACCAGGGGACAGCAGAGCTGCCGGAGGAAGAGCCCTGTGTTTACAGAGCAACAAGCCCAAATTGTGTCTTTTTTTTATTTATTTTTTTTTTCCGTCAGAAGGTGGAGATGCTTAAATTAACCCTCATTTTTGTCCCACGCTAAACTTTTGCCCTCTAACTTGCTGCTGACAGAGTCAGCCCATGAGCCGGTGGGCCCAGATCCGGGGAAAAGTTATTTGGGACTCGTCTTAAAAAAAGTGTGGCGAACTCCCAAGGGATGAATTTTCAGCTGCAGCTGTCTGGGCTGGAGCGAGGGCTTAGATCCGATGGCAAAATGCTACTTCTCGTCCCGCTTGACTCTGCTGCCCACCAAAAATGGTAGAGGATGGATTTTCCTCCTCTCCCATGGAGTGGCCAGTCCTTTTGGCTCTTCTAGCTTGGTCATGGTCCTGAAGAGGTCTCATGTCTGGGCCAAGAAGGGATAGCGTTGCATGAGCTGCTTCTACGCTGAGATGAGGAGTGGGCTTTCGCTTGGGTGCAAGAGTGAAGAGCCCCAGGATAAAGGTGTTTTCTATTTCCATTGCTGGCAGGAGCTTCAGCCAAGCTTACAAAAGGGGCCAACAAGGGATGTCAGAGGGTGGGCTGAGCCATGGCCCATGTCTATCATGCATGAACACAGGCCACCCCTGACCTCCCCATCATGCGTGGTGAGGCCCAACGTGATGAACATGCTTGGCCTTCAGGTTTATGCCCCAAACTTGTCCTGTATGAGACCTCTTTAGAGGTCCCCTTGGCATCCCCTCACTAGCCTCATGGTTTCCCAATGAACTCTTCTCCCAAACCAGGCAGAGAAGAGAGGTCAACCCTGCTACCTGGTATAAATACATTTTATTTTAAACTATGGGCGCTGAAGGAAGGTCATCCAGTAAATGCACCCAGATTATCTACAGACCAGGGCACCCCCAAATTAGTAATACAATTTGTGTTTAAAAATACAGCCAAACTGATGAAAGATAATTTGCTTACTGCCCTGACATCACCACCTAAGCATGGGGCAAGCCAATCCACAGGTTATTTTTATGTAACTCCGTGAGGCATTTCCAGAGCAAATAAAGTTCACTGGGCAGGGCAGTGACCCGGCCGTCTGGTTTCAGCACTCTTCAACCTCCTCAGGGCTTCTCATCGGTGGTGTGGAGGTCTGCGGGGCAGGGCACAGCTCCATCAAATGTCCCCCAGCTACGTAGGACATGAGTTTTGTTCTCTGCTGAGCCGCTCTTCGCTACCAGCCAGCTCTTCACCTCTCTCACTCTGTTGGTCTGGCTCATCCATTTTGGTTGCACACCCTTTGGAGAAGCAACTGAGTTGCTCTCCGTGTTCTCCATGCCCAGCATGATGGGTCACAGGTCCTGCTGGGAGCACGGCTGACGTGCAGCCGGGTGAATTGCACCCGTAATTCTATTGACCAAATTACCTAGATGACAGCAGCGGTCTCCTCAAACACGGGAACCCCAAGGGAGGTGGGACACCACTGCACGGGCAGCGTTCATGTTGGCTTGCCCGTCTGTGCGTGCCATGGTTGTGGTCAAACCTGCTGTCTGAAGGCCAAATGTAAGGACAAAGCTCCCTGGGCTATCTTCCTTGTGCGTGCCATGACACTGGTGTTGCACCACCATGCGGGGCCAAAGCAGATGGGTATCTCAGGATGCTTCAGGAGACCAAGTCCGGCTACCATGGAGGTTCAGCTCCTGCCAAGCCTGCCTCTGGCAAGGTGTTTTTCCTACTTTGTCAAAGGAATCAGTATCACTCCCCCCTTTTGCAGAGTATAAGCAAACAATCTCCTTTTGCGAAATTTGGCCCAACCCGAGGCTGCAAATGGAGCAAAACTATTCCCACTGTGGTATCACATTCTGCGTGAAAATGTTCACGGTGACCTCTGCGTCCATCCCATGTTCCACCCCTGGGTCCCATCCTTCGTGGGGGTCCATCAAAGTCTGCACAAGCTTTTTTGTGACTTGGGGGGGGAGGTGTTAGGAGAGGACCCCAGTCCCTTTTCTTTTGCAAGGGGTCTTCTTCGGCTGCAAAGTTGAGGGCAGAATGTTCATTGATGTCTCCGCTGGGCGGCATCACCCACCGGGTGCCGTAGGATGAAAAAAAGAGGGTGCTGGGTAGTGGCATCCCTCCCTGTCCAGCTCCCATCCCAGGCCTGATGAGTTCGGTTTGGTGGTTGTTTTATGGAAAGTTTTTATTTGCTTGGTTGGTTTGACGGGGTTTTTTTACAGACAATACTTTTTTTTAAGAGAAAATGTTGAAGAGTCATTTTTCTCTCTTGCAAGGCGGCGGAGCGGGGCGATGTGTTTGAAACAGGAACGGGAAGGAGGAGAGTTTCCTGTGGTGGTTTTTACTCTTTCCCAATAATCTGGGACCGCAGAACCCATGCGGTTATCCCGAGCTGCTAGGAATTTCCCAGCGTGCCCCAGGGATCCTGAAATACGGCCTGGTTCCCCGAGTGCATCAATGTGGACCTTCCCAGGCAGGATAAGGGAGCTTTTGGGGGGTATCCAGCCTGGGAGGGGCAGGATGGCTCGGGGGCTGGACCCGGGTGGGATGCTGCATGAGGTGCAGGAGACAGCTCAGTGCCAGGGGATGGAGAGGTCTCAGAGCATCGAGAAGGGGTTCAAAGGGTGCTTTTTGTCCCAGGGTGGAGGTGGCCAGTGGGTGACTTCTACGAGTGAGTGAGGCTGGAGGTGCCCATCGGTGCAGACGAGGGGCACGGGATGCTCTCGCTTGGTTTTTTAATTTCTCAATAGTCAGGAGGTCATTTCTCTTTGACTTCTGTTTGTTTGTTTGTTTGTTTAATTAAAATTCAAGTGAAAACTCCAGAACGACTAATTTGGTAGCTCTGGGGTGATAACCTGAGCTGGCAAATAACTCTCTCCTCCATCACCGCCCTGGGACTGCCTGGAGAATGAAAGGACAAACCCTGCGAACTCCCCCAGAGGGTCTGCAAAGACCCAACAGGATTTGGCTACAGGTTGACTTCAGTCTCGCAGACACAGTTGGGCAACTGCCTTATAGAAATGGGTGTAGAGAGGAATTAGTCATCACTGTTTGGTTAATAAGTGCCTTGGTTATTTTACAAGTCTTTTTCCTGCATATGCAAATAGGTTATTTTTTTTTTTCCTTTTGCAATGAGACATATAAATAGCTCCTGTCTTGGATCTTCTACGCGTACGGTTGTGTCATGAAAATAATCGTCGCGCTTTTGCCTGGCTTTCTTTAGCAGCTGCTTTACTTACCTTTGTTTCAAAAGAAAGATCTCCCGTGTGTTGTCCGGGCCATGAGAGCAAACTTTGGTGTGGTGGCTTTTATATCTCCCTGGCTTTGCCGAGCGCAGCTGCAGGTCGGCGCATTCGCAGCAGCAAAGCCCTTTTGTCTCGGGCGGTAGGAATAAACCGAGATGAAAAAGATAGAAGAGAATTTATTTAGTTGCTGGATTTCGAATGTTGTGCAAGCCGCACTGGGGACGCACGGTGTTGAGAACCAACTTGTCCTGTTCTTTCATTTTCCCCTACTTAGTGTCTGCTAATTTTTAATACCGAGGAAAGGTCACTATGGAGACAGACAAGCGGAGTCGCGTGGGACATCTTGCGAGAAGCTCTGCAGCATCGCTGAGAGCCCAGGGAAGCCCTCGTGGCTCTGAGTGCGATGCACTCTCTTGTGCCATCCTCTAGAAACGTTTTTATTGGCTTTTCTGTGTTGCCCCTTGCTCTTTGCCGCACATTCCCAACACACACATCCCTTTTCATATCCTGCCTTCGGGCAAAACCCTTTTTTTTCTCCCCAGCTGATGGGGAGGCAGCTATCTCCCTGCACGCTTCCTCTTGAGTTTGCTCCATAAATCACGTCATTCGGATAATCCTTGGTCATGGCAACCGTCAGCTCAGGAGCAGGGTGACCTTTCAATGGCAAGCCCGGGCTGGTCTGATCTTTTCCTGGTCGGGCAGGGAGACATTCCCTGCTGTGATTTCATGAGACCCCAGGGAGCAGCCAGGCCATTAGGATGCCCCCAGCCAGGTCTGGTGAAGATACTGGAATGAACGGGCTGGGCAGGTCCACCTGGAGCACCAGGTCCAGCATGGCCACCAGCATCCGTTGTGTTTCCCTTGCGTTTCATTTAACCTCTTTATTGCTGCTTTTATTTGATCTTGGCTGTGCATATGGAAAAGAGTCCCCGTGTCTGTCCGAGGGAGAGGGCAGGGCACGGGGGACGCCGTCTCTAGCGCAAGCCGTGACAGTTATTGCAGGGGTTGGTGATATTTCTACAGTACCTGCTTTCTGGTGGCTTTGCTGTGTTGAAATTCCAGCCACTCCGCGTGCGTTGAGTAATCTCCCCGCTGTTACTAAAGAGTCTGTCTGTCTGTCTTCCTCCCCCCACCCTGAGTTTCAATTTCCTCCTAATTCTCTCTCTAGACAGCCGTTGCCTCTCCCATGGCGATGCGGTTTTGCTGATGCAGCCTGTTGTCTCTGTCCCTCTTGCAGAAGGATTTCACCATGCGGGAGGAGTTGCAGCAGCGGGACGTGGAGCGCTGGCTGGGGTTCATCACCTTTCTCTGCGAGGTCTTCGGCACCATGAGGAGCAGCACCGGAGAGCCCTTTCGAGTCCTTGTCTGCCCCATTTATACCTGCCTCAGGGAGGTAAATGCCTTCAGAGTTTGTCCTTCTCCACCTGCGGGCCAAGGCGTTGCGTTGCAGTGCTGAGGTGCCCATGATTCGGAGATGTTGGCTTTATGATTCCTAGAGGTTTGCTTTGCCAGCATCAACACTTCTCACCCCAAAAGGACCTAGGTCTGCAGGGATGCTTGGATTTTGCTGCATACTGCGTTTATGCTACGAAAAAGCGCGTGCTCCAAGCAAGACCCCTTTCTCCAAGGGTTTGCAGAGCCCAACAGTTGGGATTGCAAACCCAGCGTTTGAGTTTGCAAATCCCAGCGTTGTGAAAATCCCCACCGAAGTGGCCAAAAAGCTTCTTAAAAGCGGGTGAAGCCACCTGAATAGATGAGACAGACTGAGGGGAGGAAAGAGGGGGACAGGTGAGGTCCCATATGCAGGGTTGGGGACATTCCAGAACCTGAGCTGATGAGCTCATTTCAGAGCCTGAGGTCCCCATGGTTCAGGCTGGTGGCAGAAACCTCAGTGAGGACAAACAGAAAAGGCAACTCAAGTGTTAATGTTCAGTAGAGCAGGAGAGGGCTTTCCCCCATCCTATTTTAAAGACGGTTTGGTCTCCTGCTGCCGTCTGTAGAAGACTTTCTCCGAAAAATCTGCTTCCTTGCCCAGGGTTGGAGCTGTGAATCTGAAATTGTCAGGAGCGCTTCTGTCGGGCCATAAATAACTCGCTGCAAAATAAGTCCTCCGCTAGACCTTGGGCAAGGGAAGGATAAAGAAACTGCCGGTGATGACTTTTTTTTTACACGCATGGGAGGTTTTCTCTGAATGCAAACGCATCATAAACATTTTCTCTTCGCAGTAATATTGTGGGTAGGGTTCACAGACGGTGACTGTAGCGGTGAGAAAGACTCCGGGCATCGTGATGAGGCACACATATCCAGAGGAGGAGGTGGGAGAGGGATGCTAAGAATAGCCTAACTTCCCCAAAATCTCTGCCCACAGCGGTATGTGTCACCTTATGGGGAAGATCTTGGCGTCTAGCAAAGTCCCCGTTCCCCTCCGCTTCCCATCACAGTCGTGACACAACCCAGCTCTGATTCTGCCAGGATTTTTCCCTGCCCACTCCTGTCTGCTCTCGCCGTGCCGTCACGGTCCCTCTTGTCGCCTCGCCGGTATTTGGGGACACGGTGGCAATCTAGAGGTGTGTGGAAGGACATGAATTTCACGCATCAGGGATATATTTTGCTACAGGGCAGCTCCATAAAAAGCCTTTACTAATTATATCAAGACGTCATGCATAAATTTGCTTCTTAAAAATACAGCTCTCCGTTCCTTATCAGGACAGCTCTGTCCCCATGGTGTCGTTTGTCAGAGAAGAAGACTCTTAGCTTAGCTGGCATGGGTGAGCCTGAGCCTTCCAGCTCTTCTGCCCCAAAATGGTTGATCTGTGGCTGCTCGCTCTGCAGGGTTGTGACCTTGACCCATGCCATTCCTTTTCCATGGCTCTGGGCTGGGTTTTCATCTTGCCACCGTTTTTTGCCGTGGCCGGCTAATCCTGACGCACAGGCCCAACTCAGGAGACCAGGACCACCTATTTATCAGCAGTGAGAGGTGCCAGGCTCTGAGATGGTTGCCGGAGCAGAAGCCAGGCTGTAGACACAGCTGAGGAGGTGGTGGTGAGCTCTTCCAGCTGCACCCAGGAGAGGACAGGGACATTTACACAGGCCGATCGTGCCGGGTGGTCCGTGAGGTGGTGGAAACTCCCTGATCGTGTAGGGTGCTCATCCCTTGATGAGCTTCATGAAGCACACGGACTGGTTTCCTAGGGCAGGAGGGGGTGTTACCATGGTCTGTAAGGTTTGGGACGTCCACTTGCCTCGGGACAGGTTCACAAGGTGTAGTAGGGCTCATCATGGGGTTTTTTCCCTTCCTGCTGGCCAGCACATACGTCCCCATGTACAATCTACGCCCCTTGCCCCTAACTCCTCCCTCCTTGGGCATCCCCCAGCAAAGCCCCTCCATGCTACCCAGAATCCGGCTTAGCTCCCTCTGCCTCCATCCACCCATCCTTTGACGATAAATTATTACCAGCGGTGAGATAACATCTCTCCCTCTGCCTGTCCTTTCAGCTCCTCTTGCTTTTTAGTTTCTCTCTCTTTTTTTTTTCGTTCCTTTTTCCCTTTTCCTTTATAGCTTTGACAAACTCAGCCAAAGGTCAGCGAGGGAGTGAGCAGGAGGAAGGGGAAAGTTGCCTGATGACGGAGGCAGGAACGTCTCTTCCTTTCCCCCTGCAAAGCTTCCTCTCTCCAGCTCCTTTCTTCCCCCCCCCAGTAAAAGCTTATTAACACCATCATTAATTGCGGAGCGGGGCTGGGTGGGAGGAAGCGAGGGTGGCAGCGAGGACATCAGTGCTGGGTGGCCCCGCTGAGGAGGAGCTGGGGACGTGGCTGGGGCAATGGGTGGCAAGGCCGGTGTTATTTATTGAGCGGTGTGGATGGGTTGGTTTTGTGGGCTGGGGGGAAAAAAAAAAAAATCAAAAGAGAAGTTCATTTCAGGCGAGGCTGAAGTGATAAATGCTGGGGTTTGCTGGTTAATCGAACCGGCGTTCATCACCGTCCTCGGGGAAGCAGGCAGACCGCTGCGTTTTGATGTCAGCCACGGGAACGGGTGTTTAATCACAGCAAAGGAAATTTGGGTCAGAGCTGCCGCCTCGCCCGGGCAGCGTTTCGGGAGCCAAAGGAGTGGCTGTGCCCCTTGGCACAAACGTGGTCCACGCCGAGCCCTCATCCCGGGGGGCTCTGCCGCATCCTCCTCTGCGCCCATTGCCTGAGCTGCCCGCTGGAAAACAGGGTGGAGGGAGAAGGAAGCGTCTGCCACCGTGTCTGACATGGTGACTGCCTCTCCCAGGAGCTGGATCCCCAAAGAATCAAAAAGTTTAAATTCCAGAACCGTTCTGAGGGTTTGGGGTGAGATTTGTGCAGGCGGCACAACAAGGTCTGGTGGGGTCAACAGTGGGATTTTAGGCAAAGAGATGGTTTGCCAAGAGAAGTAAAAGGTGGGTCCAGCTCTCGTTGAAGTGGTTTGGTGGAGCACGGTGAGTTTGGGTGGTGCTTTAGATCAAAACATGTTTTTTCTGCTTGGAATATTGCGTAAAGTTGGAGAAAGGAAACGGGATGCCCAAGCCCAGCCCAGAGATCGGCATTGATGATGGTTGGGGTCAAGGAAGGATTTCTGTGGTGAGCAGAGGAGAGCCCCTTTGCAGATGAGAACCAGAGAACTATTGCAGCCATCAAATCTGGGAAGCCTGGGGAAAGAATAACAAAGGAGAGAAGCTAAATAGAAATAAAAGAGCGAGCTTTCCTCCTATTCTTCCCTTGGAGCTTCAGGGAATAGAGGGCGAGCTGGACGAGGGCATTGTTCCTGGGAAAAGGCTTTCCCTGGGGATGGTTTTGCTGCAGGCAGGGCACCGCGGGCTTGGCCCTTGCCTGCTTCCAGCCCTGGCTGTCCTCACGTACGACCAGTGATGGCATCTTCCGGGACCACGTTCCTCTACGAGTCTCCTCTCTGGCTCAGTGAAGACACTTTTAGCAGTTTTAGGAAGTTGTCCTGGCTCCCGTGCTTGGAGGTCTAAGCAAGAGGGATGTCCCGCTGTCTTCTCCCAGCCCTACAGTCCATCTGCTCTTCAACTCTGCCCTCGCTTTATTTTGCAAAACCACGGCAAATTTGTCCCTCTGCCTCTCCTTCTGCCCCTCCAGGATAGTGGAGAGTGAATGTGCTGACATCCTTGCTGCCCCAAAGCCCCGTGCCCAAACACCGAGGACCACGTTCAGCCCCGCTCCAACAATACTTCACTTCGCATGTCCCTCAAAACCAACTAAAAGCAGGAGAACGACCAAGGGACAGTTGGCCATATTTTTTCTTTTCTGTGGCCTTCGGCAGAGTCAGCAAAATGTAGAAAATGGGTTGGGACCAGCAAATGTCAGTTGAACCATCAGTGGGGCAGGAGCATTCCAGAGCTCTGTGCCTGGTACAACAAGTGCCCCGTGGCTAGTGGAGACATGGAGATAATAAATAATATTATTTGCCGTCTATTGTTCACTGATTATCACCACTTTTGCCTTTCCTAGCTCTTTCCTAAGCATGGTTGGAGCTGGCTGTTCTTCATCCAGCTCTGCTGCCCAGGGCTGCGTGTGCGTCAACGGGGTTGGCATGTACCAGTCCAGCTCGCTGCCCTCCCTGCGTCATCCCCTGGTGCCGCTGGGAACAAGAAGTATTAGGACTGGGTCCTGAGGGACCTGGCCCAGCTCTTGGTGGTGGCTGAGGTCTTCAGGGAAGGAAGGATCATAGCCAGCTTGGAGCCACGGTCGTGCTCTGCAGAAGCTGGGACAGATGAGTGGTGTCGGGAGGCTTGGCTCCTCTTGTGTCTCAGTCTCACCCTCAGCGGATGTTGCTGGGACGCCAACCCAGGAGGTGGCTCTGGGCCTGGGAGCTGCCACCTTCCTGCCATCCCTCTGCCAGGAGGAGCCGCTTCCAGCCAAGGTGGTTGGTGTCGAGTGCTGCTTTGGATGCATCTGTTTATTTTTATGACGCCATTCAGCAGCCAGACCTGGCTTTACAGCCAGGTAACCTGAGCGGTTGCCTACGGCAGCAGAGCAAGGAGGTGGAAAAACTGGCTTGCGGGACCTAAAGCTCAAGAGGATGCCGGGTGGCGATGTCACTGTGGTCCCCTCAAGGCACCTTGCCGATTGGGGTCCCACAGGGCGGGCTCTGCCCCCGCTCACCCCCCATAATAACCCTATCCCACCCCTTACCCGTGCCCCTGTGCTCCTCTGCGCAGGGCTTGTTCCTTGTTGAATGTTTAAGGTTCTCTTGACTCCTTCCTCCAGCCCGCCGAGGTCCCTCTGGATGGCAGCTCCTTGAGGACATTGAGTGGTCCCTGCAACATGGTGTCATGTACAAACTTCACAAGAGCATGCTCCTCAACTCCGCCAGGTCATGGATAAGGATGCTAAACAGGGCAGATACGGGGACAGACGCCTTAGTTCTCCTCATCACTGGCCTCCAGGCGGAGTTGGGTTGTAACCCAGTAGCTACAACACTGAGCCCAACAACCCAACCAGTTCGATTACCCACCTGGTTGTCCACCCATGATGTCCTAGCTTGGATACATGGGGATTGGATTCCAGGGGTGGGAGAGAGCAGCCTTGCTGCGGCACCACCCCACTCTCAGCACCCACGGGTGCATCGGACGGGGCTGTTGGGGCAGGGTCGGAGCAAACCCCGGGAAGCAGCTCATCACAGAGACGCTAATTATACTGCAAAACTCCTTCGTGCGGGAGGCTGTGGCTGCAGGACCAATTCACGGAGGTCCCTCCAGCTTGGGGGGGTAATAACAGGAGGGCTGCTGGGGCTGGGTGGGTACCCTGGAGGTATCACCCTGAACATCACCACCCATAAGGGAGATGTGGGAATTGACCTGACCCAAGACAGATGCTTTTATGGTCTTATTTCCAACCCTGGGGACTGAGGGCAGCGCCCGGGAGCGGTGAATCAGCCCCACAGAGGCAGCGGGGAGCAGAGCCGGCAGGCTGGCAGCAGGCAGGAGAGTTGCTCCTCTGCAGGACTCGTCTCCTACCTCCAGTCTGGTTGGCAGAGACGGTCCCATTTCAGCATCGTTTAAAATCTTGGCACGCTCCCATCGCTTCCCTGCCTTGGTACGCGCTGCTGACTGAAAGCCTCGGGGTGGTGGTGCAGGGAGGATAAATACTCCCCGTCTAATTGCCTTCCCCCCACGTCTGAGTCTGCGGTGCAGCATGTAGACGGGTATCCACTCCCCTCCCTTCTCTTAGTGCCTGTTATCTCCTGGGGCCATGCTGTGTAATTCAGCAAAATATTCCAACACGGTAATTAACGTCTGAACTTCAAGAGGGCACTGCCTTTTCACTGTCTCCTTCAGAGGAAGAGAGAGGAAAACCTTCCCGGCTGCAGTCAGATGAGCGAGGAGGGTGGTGCTGTTTGGAAAAGAAAATTGTATCTTTTAACGTGTTGGGTGTTGGTTTTTTGTTTTTTTTTTTTTTTTTTTTAATCACTCTCACTTTTAAAAAGCATCAGCCTTTTCGAGTCAAAAAAAGGGTCTTTGACAGTATAATGAGGTGCTAGGATTTTTAAGATTATGCTCCTAGTCAGAGAATGAGACAGAATTTTCCCTTTATTGAATGAGCAAAGGCACCAAGGGACCAAAGGACCCTGACCCCACACCACCCTTCCACCCAGGTCGCTCCATGAGGCCAGATCTGACCGGAGAAAATAAGTCCTCTATGAAGAAGGGGACTTATTTCCTCATAAAAGTCCCCTTCTGGTCCCCCCCCATCTGGTTCTGCAGAAAGCAGTGGTTTGGTCTCCAGCCTGGTGGAACTGGGACAAACTGGGAAGTGGTTTGCAGGGGGAAAAGATGGAGGTGGGATGAGGGATGCGGGCATGGGAGGGAAGAGATGCCAGGGAAGGAGGGAGAAAGAGGAGGCATGGGAGAAGGAAGGAGAAATGGGGAGAGCAAACAAGTGTGGAAATGTCACGGGAATCCAGAAGAGGAGGACTGAAGACCTGGAAGAGCTGGGAGAAAAGTCTGGGATTTGGAGCAAGCAGGGTACACTGATGCGTGGGGTGATGTGGACCTTTGGAGCTGTGGCAGGAGGTAGCGTGCGGGAGCAGGGCTCTGCAAAAAGGAGGGATGGGCACGTGTCTGGCTGTAGGACCAAGCTCCTGGCATTGGACAGACCAAAACAAGGTGGGGCAGCACGATGCCTTTGAGCCCAGCTGCTCTGTTGAGGATTTCATGTGCAGGAACATAGATTCTTGGAAAGCTACGCGACTCGTTTCGTCCCAGCATTAAAACTATAATGGCATATTTTAAATAGGGGAGGGGAAATGCCACCCTTGTTTCTCTGAGACCCATGGAGAAGGCAGAGGAAGCAATTAGGGCAGATAAAGAAATGAAGCTAGATACCATCTCACAGGATGGTCCCTCCTCCTCGCGTGGTTTTGTTTTTTGCCTTCGCCCTCCGTACCAGGCATTGTTAGTTCCCAAAAACCCTTTCAATGGGATGTAAACACTACTATTTGCGTCTGCCGCCATGCACTCTCTCTCTCCACAGAGCCAGGAAAGCAGCGAGCGTCCGGGCGAGCCAGGGTGGAGCCCGTCGCAATCAAGTGCGATGGTCTCGCTGCTGTTTCTTTCCATGTTTTGTGTTTCCCCAGGACCCTTGGGATGAGATCACATCCTCCTCTCCCAGGGTTATTATGTCTTCGGCCGGGCAGGATGAAGCCGGCCGTCTGGGTGGCTCGGTCGCCCTGTGCGCGCAGACTGGGTGGCTCTATCCGTCTGTCTCAACCACCTTTGGGTCCTGAAGGTCCACCTCCAGCCAGGGGATGTGTAACCACCAGGCTACTGTTGGATTGCAGCGTCTGGATTGATGAGTGACCAGATTTTCTTCATCATTGTCTCCAGTAATTGCCTCTTCATGGTTTACATCTTTGCAGGAATCCCTTCTGCTGTTCCAGATCTGGGGAGAGAGAGTCATGTTTCATGGTTTCCCTTGTCTACAGTGGAAAGGAGTAGGAGGAGTTTCCCACGACTGGCTACAGGATTTTGTTCCTCTGGCCTTAATTCAATTTGCTGTTAAGTATCTCTGAGTTCCTCAGGAGCCTGACAAGGAGGATAACCAACATTTTGGTTTACTCGATGCAATAAACAAACTAATCTCTTCTTACCATCCTCCCAGGGAGTCCTGGTTGGGTAATAGGAGAACAGAAGTCTCCTCCTCAGCTGAGAGCACCACCTCGCTGTAAAAGGAGTAGGTGCCACCAAACAAACTCCTTCAAGTTGTCCAAAATACATTAGGGAACATGCCTCCTATGGAGACAGGTTTGGACGCAGCCATGCCGGGGTGAGTAGCTCCAGCCTAGAGCTCCTTTCCCCCTGTGCCACCTCCTCTGGGCAGCTGTTTATGGGACCAGCAGTGACCCATATTGGTGGCCTCTTCCTAATGGAGCAGCGCGAGTTGCTGTCAGCATGTTCTCACCCAGGCTGAGACCAAGCCACCCCAGTCAGGGAACTGGGAAGAGGGACCCCTCTATGAGGTGCGTGGGATGGTGGCACCTTGTGCATCTTCAGTGGGCTTGAAGACTTCACCAGATCTCCTGGGAGGGGTGAGCAGAGAGAAGGACCATTGCTAGTGGACACAGCCTGCCACAGCCTCCCTCTCCCAGCTCAGCTGGATTTTCAGAGCCCAACAAATAACATTTTGGAGCACGGCAGAACCTGTGCCTCGTGCAGAGGTCAGCACAGGCAGTTCTGTAAGGGAAAGGTTTTCCCCAAAACTTCGTGTTTGGGCAACCTTAGCATCAAATGGGTGAGCAGAGAAGATGCCACTTATGCAGGTGGACATCTAAAGGGCTTCTGTTTCCAGGCGCTCACTTGTTTCTTCTCTAGGCAAAGGTCTCACCTGACTTCCCTAGCTCCCAGGATATGCCCAGAGAGGGACTTGGACCCCTTTAGAGAGGGTGGCACTGACAAAGGTTGTTGGTGGGTGCAGGATCAGCCCAGCTGACCTTCTGATGTCCTGGGTCGAGGAGCTGATACTTCTAATGGGAGCAGATTGTAGAAATCCTGAAACTGGCCTTGCTGGTGGAGTGTTTCGTAATTACTCATCCCCCACACCCTCGTTTGTACTTTGCATTTTCCCCAGTCTTGGCTGTTTTCACCACCCCGTGCCTTGCGACAATAAGAAAAGTGGAGTTGTAGCAATTGCCTGGAGCTCAGAGAACTGCGTGACTCTCCCCACGCCGAGCAGCCGAGCAGTCCCATGGATCTTATCTCAGGCATCTTCCTTAAAGACTTGCGACAGTCGGTCGATAAGGGGCCGCTGGAAAAGCAGCAAATTGCTATTGATGTCTTTCTGCGGAGAGCCTGTGAAGTGCAGCAGAACTGGCTTGTGCTCCCAGGAGGACCCATCTAGCAGACCACGGGGTTTCCAGGAGGTTTTTGGGGCAGGGGTTCCCCAACGGTGGTCCGTTAGACCACCAAGAGTGTCTGCAGAGCCATGTCAGTGGGACAGCACACCCTGCGCCTTAACAGTTGTAGGGAATGGTCATAGAACCATAGAGTCACAGAATGGTTTGGGTTGGAAGGGACCTTTAAAGGCCATCTGGTCCAACCCCCCTGCCATCAGCAGGAACATCTTCAACTAGACCAGGTTGCTCAGAGCCCCGTCCAACCTGGCCTGGAATGTTTCCAGGGATGGGGCATCTCCCACCTCTCTGGGCAACCTGGGCCAGGGTCTCCACCCTCAGTGTAAAAAATTTCTTTCTTATATCTCACCTGAATCTCCCCTCTTTTAGTTTAAAACCATTACCCCTTGTCCTGTCGCAACAGGTCCCACTAAAAAGGCCGTCCCCATCTTTTCTTTGAAACCCCCTTATAAGGGGGTGTCCGTGACAATCCTGACCACAGAGGTGGAACAGATCCATCTGGTTGAGGACAAAGTCCACCACAGCCCTTCCCAAGGGCTCCACTGGTTAAAAACAGGACTGGGAAGCGCCATCTCTCCTGCACCCTTTCAAGTATGATATGTTCATTCTGCCTAAGCTCCAAGTGGCACACAAGTAGCTGGTTTTTTTCCTTCTTCCTAATCGAAACGTGTCTCCGTTTTCACCCGTTGCCTCGTTTTACACCAGTGAGCTGGTTGCTACACCTGGATGATGCGTTTGCAACACGTTGGTTCCTCTGCGGTCGTGGTCCGCGCTTCCCAGGGGGAATACCAGCAGGCACCTCCTCGTGACCCATGCGTTAGATGAAAAGCATACTTGTGGGCAGGGACCGAGGTTGCAAGGCTGGAGCTTCACGCCCCAGGCTGTCTGGATGTCCATGCGTGTTGCCACCTGGATGGATGAACCTGAGCTGCCCGCCGGGGAGCCGGGGCAAGCGGCACGTGGGCTGCGGTCTGTCCGGCTTTCACTGGGTCTCAAAGACGTCCCAACCTCGCCATGGCTCTGGGTGGATGTTTTCAAGTTTTCTGCGCATTCACGCCGGACTCATCACCAAAGCATCAGAAAACACTGCATGCTAAGAGGTAGTTTGTGGCAAGCGTTGCTTGTATGTCATTTTGCAAGCGATATCATACACAATAATTAGTACTGTGCCTCGCAGGAGAAATATCGTTGCAGCTGGAAAGGGTAATGTATGCGTTGGGCTGCTCCCACTCCATCTCCCAGGGAGAATTGCTGAAGAACACAATTAAACCCGCGCGGTTTGGTGATAAGGGACGGTGGGGCAGGTTCTCCGGTCCTGCCCGTGGCGTGGGCACCCCTGAGAATCCCAAGTAAGCACTTTAGCATCTCAGCAGCTCAGATGATCTCAGAAAGCAGATAATAAACCCAAATATTCGTGGGTATGTGAATCCCGCCTGGGATTTAGCTCTGGTTTGCTCCTGGTGGTCTACACCGCATGGATGTGCATCCATTGCTGTGCAGGAGGACCGGGCTGGTTCTCTCCGTGATGAAGTGCAGCTGCAGTTTTGGGGTTTCTTTGCCCCCTCAACCACTGTTACATGCCTGCCCCATGGGGCTTACGATGCTTACCTCTGCAAAGGTGTAAAGAGCAGGTTTTGGGGCCACAGAGGCCAGGGGAGAGTGGTCCCAGTAGCGTGCCACGGAAACCAGTTGCACTCAAGAGCCACCCCGCAAGGCACCGCAGCTCCCCCACCACAAGCAGCACTTCCAGGAGCAGACCTTACAATTTATTTTGGGTTGCTTACAAAAATATTTAGCACCCGGAGCCTGGGCACGCTGGTCTCACAGAGGACCTTGCCCAGTGCTCCATCTCACAGCAGGACACAGAAATTTGGAAGAGGAGGAGCCCGATATCTTCCACCAGCCTGCAAAGCTGCTAGTCCAGCACCAGAAACAAAAGTGAGAAGCCTTTCGCAACCGAGGTTGGGTATTATATGACTGGCCGGGCAGATTCTGGCATGCAGCCTCCTCTCTTAGGAAATCAAGCAGACTCTTTGTCTGCTTTCCAGCAGGAACTGCTGCTTTCGTTGCCCGGCTTCGCCCGATACGGGGGAAACCGGCTGGAGAGCAAAGGGAAGTTTTTTCTCGCAGACAGCCCCAGCCTCCGGGGGATGATTACAGGTTCAACCGAGAAGCGTGTGAGTCTCATCTCACCTGCCCTGTTGTCTGCCTCGCGCTCCTTTTTCGACTCCCTCATCCACGTTCATCAGCTGGGTTGAACCGTGTGGGAACCTGGTGGAGAAGGATGGGATGGTGCCCGTGGTGGGATTTGGGCTGATGCACGCAGCAGGGAGGAGCAGTTATAAATAGTTAAATAAATCATAATTCCAATGTGGGAGTGCCAATTTAATGGGTATAGCGTGTTTACGTTAAAATATTTTAAGTACCTATGAATTAGGTGGCAAACGATGAATGCAATTGGTTGGGTTCAGATTTGTGGTCACGCAAGTGCTGGTACTTCAGGGTCGTGATTTCCCTGGAGGTCTCGAAGCATTTGCACCATTTTTTCTTGCGGCGCCATCAGGGCTGACACGGGGGTCAAAGAGCTTTGGGAAACGTTGTGCTCTTGCTGAAGAACCACCCCACTGCTTTAGGGGGCCTGGTGCCCGCATGGGGCAGCCGTGGGTGAAGATGAAGCACCCTTTGAGAAATACAAGCAAGATGTCATCGGTGGGTGAGGACATCGATGGCAGGACCCCAGGCAGCGGCGCAACCCTTGGTGTCTGCCTTCAGCAGAGGTTCAGTGCCCATGCCAAGCTAGGGAGAGCAAACTGGCCTCCTCGCTCTCCTCCTGTCCCAGCGTGTAGGGGTCAGCAGCAAATAGCTGGTACCTACACCCTGGGGAAGCTCCAGAAGCCCCCGTCCAGCATGCTAGAAACGTAGCTATGATCAGGAACGTGCAGAGAAACGGTGACGTCTTTCTGATCCTCCTGAATTATGATCGTTGCACCCATGCAGTTGGCTGACAACCATCTGTGGCCATCAGCTTGGGACTCTGGTTCCTGGAGCACCAGCAAATCTGCCTGCTGGGCCATACCAGAGGTTGTGGACCTTCTCAGCCTAGCTATCACAGACAGAGGTTGAACTGTGGCCCTTGGGACTGGTATCTTTTGGCGCTTTGATGGAGCAGTGGAGCTTACGGTGCCTGGGTGGATGAGGTGGGGCACGCGGTGCCTTGATAGAGCAGTGGAGCGCATGGTGCTTGGATGAATGAGGTGGAACACATGGTGCCTCAGCGGACAAGGTGGGGCACGTGGTGCCCTGACGGACAAGATGGAGCACATACATTCTCCTTGTTCAGCCGAGTCATATCAGATGAGGTCCAGGAGGGCAGCGTGAAGGTGGAGGGTGCCTGCCCAAGTCTGGTGGTGGGATGTAGTCTCTGTTTCATCGTAGGTAAATAAGACTATTCCCCATTAACCAAATATCTGAGCAGTCTTTGACAGTCTTTGACATATTCATCCTCACAACCATCTTTTGAGGTAGTGAAGCACGTCCCAACTCTGCGGGTGGGAAGCTGGGGCAAGGAAAATCCAGGTGAAGTTGCAGCCTTTCCCTGACCACGTATCCCTGGCGGAGAGCAGGATCATCGAGGAGACCACGGCAAAGGAATGGCTAGAATTGGGCCGCCATAGGTCCTTCCTCATCAATCCTAACTCCACTTTTCTTGCTTTAATTTTCACATTATGTATTTCACGTTGACTGAAGAATAGCAAAAATAGGAAAGGTGAATATATATATTTAATTTGCAGCCCTGCTTCATGCCATGCTCACGAGCTAAATACCTCAGGAGGGAATTTCTGCCTGTTTATGTTTGTCCCTAATTGATTATTATTTTTTTTTTCCTTCTTGTTGTTGAGTTTAAAAAAAATCTCATGGTTCTTTGCGAAGAATCTGTGAACTGTTTGTGAGAACTTATCTCACAGCACGCGGCTTGGGCTTAACTAACGTTTTCCAAACAACTCAGCAGAAAGATAAACTTGGGGGGCGAGGCTGGGGGGGGGAAACTTGCATGTCTTCAAAACCCTGGCTGAACCTTTGGCTAATGCGAGATAAAAACCGATGGACCGCATGCTCATGGAGATGCTGTAAACACCATCTTCAAAGCAAACAAACTGCTCGCTGCTGAAAACAGAAGAGGGGGAAGACAAAACTTTGAGAGCAATGATAATTCCTTGAATTACCTCTTTTTTTCCTAGTTATTTTCCTACCAATAGGCGTTTATTTGTAAAGAAAAGGAAACGTGAAAAAATGAGAGTGGGAAGGAGAGATGATAAGGCTGGGAATCAGAATTGCGATTTTAACTAAAAGATGTGACTTTGGAGCACATTTCCTTCCGCTGAGCAATTTTTATACGGGCAGTTTTAATTAGCCCAGCCACTTTTCCAAAGTTTGCCTTTCCTTGATGAATTTCAGGTACTAATAAAGCCAGTTTCCCTAATTTTTTTCCTTTTTCTCAGTGTTTAGTGCATGCCCTCAGCTCCCCGCTGCACACAGGGATTAGCTCAGGGCCAGCAAGGCTTGTTCAGCCCGAGGTGGTGGAGTCGAAGCATCCATAGCTTTAAGTGTTGCCAGCACCGGTGATTTTACCAGCCACCTCATGGTACAGTGTTTTTCATAAGGCTCACGTTGTTGGCTGTTTGAGAATCTCAGAATTTTTTATCTGCTTGAAAAACAACCAGAAAACTGTGCTTTCTTTCTTGTGATTTTAGCAAAAAAAACCCTGGAAACGGCGTCGTTGCGTGCGTGACAAAATCATAAAGATGAAAACAAAGTAAAATATGTATTTTGGATCCGGTTTCGAGGGTCCTTGCTCGTGGTTTCAAGCTTTGTGGGGTGAGATGTGTTTAGCTCCTACGCTTCGCCATTGCCAGGTAGAGCCGTTGACCCTCACCGCATGCCCCAAGTCTGACCCGAGAGGGGCGAGCACCTTCCTTCGCCGTCCCATGGCCATGCGCAGCAACGTTTTGGGTCTCTCTTGAAAGTTCCTGGTGCTCACAAGCTCGTGTTTGTCATGCGAAGTCTGTGGAGAGCAGAAGGCGGCTCTCTCATACGAAGTCCATGGGTTGGAGTTGCTGCACCCAAGACACCATGGTTTCACTGCAACCCATTGCGCTCACACCACTATATAACCAGTCGAGAAGGAGCCGTATTAATTACGGTGTGTTGGATGTAATGCTTTCCCATCGGGTAATTTTGTGGCTCTTAGAAGTGTCCCCACGGGGCCGGAGAGGTTCGGTGGTGGGTGGCTGCCCCTCGGGCAGAGCCCTTCTCTTCCAAACAGCCGCTCCCAGGGCTGTGCTGCTTGAGTGTTGTCGTCTGATGGTGGTATTTAGTCGCCGTGTATGTGAAATGAGTGCATTTTCTTATACCATGGGATTAAAAAAGCTACGTAACCTAAATAAAATTGATTCTGAAAGCTGTTAATCTAAATTATCCGTATTATGCCCTGCTTGCTGGCTCTCAGCAGCAAGTGGTGATACGCTTTACCCCATGTTTTGTCACTGTTTATCTTCATTTATTTGTTTTAATAATCTCTTTGCTCCCCTTTTTCGGATTTTTGTTCCTTCTGGAAGTGGCAAAAGCCAAGCTGGACAAAGAGATGGAAGAAAGGGAGGAGGGAGGTCACGCATTTCTCACCGCCTCTGTCTTCTCTCTTTTGCAGTTGTTGCAATCTCAGGATGTGAAGGAAGACGCTGTGCTTTGCTGCTCCATGGAGGTAGGGAAGCACCTGTACCACCCGCCTTGGTCCTCATTGCTTTGCCCCTTGTGTCCTTGGTTGTGCTATTAGATGTTTCCAAACCCAAACAGTCATGTTGCCTCTTTGCATCTTAGAATCACAGAATGGTTTGGGTTGGAAGGGACCTTTAAAGGCCATCTGGTCCAACCCCCCTGCCACGAGCAGGGACATCTTCAACTAGACCAGGTTGCTCAGAGCCCCGTCCAACCTGACCTTGAATGTTTCCAGGGATGGGGCATCTACCACTTCTCTGGGCAACCTGGGCCAGGGGCTCACCACCCTCGGTGTAAAAAATTTCTTCCTTATATCCAGTCTGAATCTTCCCTCTTTTAGTTTAAAGCCGTTACCCCTTGTCCTGTCCCAACCGGCCCTACTAAAAAGTCTGTCCCTTTCTTTCTTCTAAGCCCCCTTTAACTACCGAAAAGCCGCAATAAGGTCTCCCCGGAGCCTTCTCTTCTCCAGGCTGAACCCCCCCAACTCTCTCAGCCTGTCCTCACAGCAGAGGGGCTCCAGCCCTCCCAGCATCTTCATGGCCCTCCTCTGGACCTGCTCCAACAGGTCCACGTCTTTCCTATGCTGAGGACTCCAGAGCTGGACGCAGTACCGCAGGAGGGTCTCACCAGAGCAGAGTAGATAAAAGGCATCACCGTGAGATAAGAGATGGCCCTTGAGACTCTTATCACTTGGACTTTTGATGCATGTAAATGGATGCGAAAAGTTTGGTAGCTGGGGCCCCACCACAAAATTACATCATCCTGGTTCCTTCACATCTCACCCTGCATTTATTTTTTAAGCACAACAACACCCGTCTTGGAGCAAAAGCTGCCCCGTGGCTCACACGGAGAGGTTTGCTGAGCTCAGCAGCAGCTTTGCAGAGAAATGCTGGTACAAATGCAGCAGAGTTTCATTAACTTTGCTTTTGGGAAGTGATGGGCCCGTTTGGAGGGATGCTTTGCTTGCAGAGAGCGGTTGAAATTGCCGCCTGAATGCTTGAAGTTCAGCAAAGCGACACGCAACCGAGGAGGAGAACTTGCGTTTTTAAGGTTAGAACTTTGGGGAGCTCTGCGTTCAAGCCCCACGAGCTTTCCATGACAGTGGACTCATCACTGCCCACACCAAACTTGGACCTTCTCCTCTCTGAGACCACCTAGGGCTTGTGCTGCTCCACGGAGGCTCTCCAAGGAGTAATTGTTTTAAAAAAAAAAAAAAAACAAACCCTTGGCTGTCCTCAGGGAAGTGGCACGACGGGTATAAATGCAGATCTCGGCAGGGCAGGATTTGTTATGCATACAGGAGGGCTCTGCTTATGCCGATTAATGACTGGGAGTCACTGACAGCTGTGAATCAGCGAGTAAATGAAGGGCCAGGTAGAAGGCAGGAATACCACATCACAGCCTGCACTTTGTTTTGACAATAGCATGATTTTTAGGTGGGATTTTTTTTCTTTTCTTTTTGTGTTGGTTTTTTGTTGGTTTTTTTTTGTTTTTTTTTTCAAAAGCAATCCAGCGTTGCCGCCTTTGAAGTCAGTGGGAGCTGAACCATTCGCTCCTCCAGCAGCCCGGCGCGGATGCTTTTGAAAACCTCGCCCTTCATGTTCAGCTCTTGGAGCCGGCTGCCGGGTGGTTTTGGTTTTCAAAAGCCATGACGCCTTTAACCTTGCCTGCCCACCCCGCCGCATCAAACAGGGGAGGACAGGAGGGGTGGAGAGAGTCTATGAAAGCCAGCACGGTGTTTTAATATCATGGAATCATAGAATCAGCCCAGAAAACCAACCGTATCCTGGGCTGCAGCACAAGAAGCGTGGCCAGCAGGTCGAGGGAGGTGATTCTCGAGGCCACAAAGATGCCGGGAGGGCTGGAGCCCCTCTGCTGTGAGGACAGGCTGAGAGAGCTGGAGGGGTTCAGCCTGGAGAAGAGAAGGCTCCGGGGAGACCTTCCAGCCCCTTCCAGTCCCTCAAGGGGCTCCAGGAAAGCTGGGGAGGGACTCTGGATCAGGGAGGGGAGCCACGGGACGAGGGGGAAGGGTTTTAAACTGAAAGAGGGGAGATTTAGATGAGATATTGGGAAGAAATATTTCACTATGAGGGTGGTGAGCCCCTGGCCCAGGTTGCCCAGAGAAGCTGTGGCTGCCCCATCCCTGGAGAGGTTCAAGGCCAGGTTGGACGGGGCTTGGAGCAACCTGGGCCGGTGGGAGGTGTCCCTGCCCAGGGCAGGGGGTTGGAACTGGATGGTCTTTAAGGTCCCTTCCAGCTCTAACCATTCTGTGATTCTATGATCATCATAAAATATCTCAAGTTGGAAGAGACCCCTAAGGATCAGTATGCCATGGTTGACCTCTTCTTCTCCTGACAGCTGCAGAGCACCGGCCGGCTGCTGGAGGAGCAGCTGCCCGAGATGATGACGGAGCTGTTGGCGATAGCACGCGACAAGATGCTGTGTCCCTCCGAGTCCATGCTGACGCGGTCCCTGCTGCTGGAGGTCATCGAGTTGCACGCCAACAACTGGAACCCCCTGACGCCCACCATCACGCAGTACTACAACAAGACCATCCAAAAACTGACGGCTTGAGGGGCAGGGCAAGGTGGGGTGGGAAGGGACGAGAAGAAGACATATGCACCTTGACGGGCTGCAGCGAGAGCTTTTCCGATTTAAATCCCCCAGCAGACCAAACCCCAGCATGCTCGAGAATATGTTCGTGGGGTGGGGAGGGAGAAGCATGTTTCTTTTTCAGCCGCGTCGCCAAGTGCCACCCCTCTTCCCTGCCGTGGTTTTGTTTTAGGGGGTTTCTTTTTCTGAACTCATTGCTCAAGCAGCAGCAGCAACGCATCCCGCCGGGTTATTGTTTGGCTTTCGAAAGAAGAT
>VYZM01004881.1:24014-43120 GCA_013398915.1 Dromas ardeola | reverse complement strand
CTTGCTCTTTCTGCGATTTTGCTGGAGTTTGACTGCCTCATCTCCGTGGAAAGGCTCTTCTCGCGCTATTTCCAGTTCGAGGTGGTGATGTGGTGGCTCAAATACTGCCACGGTCATTTATTTCATGCCAGACATTTGGTAGCACAGGGCTGACCAAGCCTTCCCCATGCTGCCCTTAGCTCAGCCCGGAGTCTGGCCCAGCCCAGCCCAGGATGGGAAGGCAAAGGGGGGAACTGGAGTGGTTTTGGTGGGTACCACGCTGTGCGAAAGGACCACACTGCTCCACACTATGGATGCTTCGAGGGCTTTTTGCCGTGGTTTTCATAAGATCATAGGGTGGTTTGGGTTTGAAGGGACCTTTGAAGGTCATCTAGTCCAACCTCCCCAGGGACATCTTCAACTAGACCAGGTTGCTCAGAGCCCCGTCCAACCTGGCCTTGAATGTTTCCAGGGATGGGGCATCTCCCACCTCTCTGGGCAACCTGGGCCAGGGTTTCACCACCCTCAGCATAAAAATTTCTTCCTTTTTGTCCCATTCCAACTAGCTGGGACCTCCAGGCAACCTTGCAGCATCGCCGAGGAGCTCGTATGGACCTGACGCTATTCCTAATCCTCAGTTTTCATGTGGCCACCCCGTTGTGGAGCTGAATTTGCCCACCTGGACACATGCCAGGGCACCTGGGAGCCAGAGTCGTGCTCCACATCCCTGACCCCGGCCCCGTGGGTTGTGCAAGCTGCTGGCTTCCATGCGAAGGTGTGTGGGTGGTGCAGACAGCACGTACAGGACCGCGCACCTCACTCGGGGGGAGGCGACAGTCCCCCTCCGGGCCATGGGAACCTGGTGCAAGCAACAGCACAAGGACGTGGTCGTGAAGGTTTTAACGTCGAAGCCCTAGCAGGGCCCTAAAGGGACAATGGCACCGCATCACTCCTGGTGTTTCCCAACAAGCCCATCATCTCTTCCCAGAACAGATAGGAGACTTTTACCACATGGTTATATTTCACCTCCGAAATTACTCAAGAGTTAGGAGAAACTTTACCAAAACGGGCCTTCTAATTTTAACAAAGATGCCTCCTAGATCACTGACAAATTTAGGGAATGCACAGGGCAGACTCATTTCCTGGAATAAGAGCTACTGGAGAAAAAGTCCCTCCAGGCTGGCTCCTAACTATGACACATTTGATAGCCATTCAAGGACTACTGGGAAACATGTGTCATTTGTCTCCATGAAGCCTCAGACAGAGTTTCATCATCAAGTCTGACTGCTCTGTGAAATAAAACCCCCCTAACATCTACTCGCAGCGATATAACCTCTGGTGTTTACGTAGGATGTGTCACGAGGGTGATTTCTATATTTTTATTTTTTTTCCCCCAAGGTTTTATATGCGGGTGCGAAGTGGCTTTTATCCCTATTGCACCTTGGTTCCTTTCCTCCTCGCTGGGTGACCTGCGTTGTCCCACGAAGGGTGGCACAAGCTGTGGGTGTGCCCCAGCCCGTGCCAGGACCGTCAATGAACTTTGGCACCTTAAACCGTGGAAAACCCGACGTGCCAGAGGGAGGGATAGGTGCCCGGCGTCCTGGAGATCGGATTGCCCCAGGGGATTTGCTGGGAGTCCCATGACGAGCCTGGAAGGGAGCCCAGACGGCAGGGCACCACTGCACTTTCCACCCAGGGCGCTCAGCCGGGGTCTCCAGAGGACAAGCGGTGGCCTCTGTCCCTTGCCGTCACCCTTGTGCGTGCAAACCCCACCCCCACACCAGTCCAAGGTCTCACCGAGGGGGTGATTTGCCCCCCACCACGTGGGATGCGTGGGACGAGGGCACGTGGCGGTGGGTTGCCCCTGCTGCGGATCCCTCCTGTGTTTGCGTCGCTGGTCCCAGGGGACCGTACCTGTGCTGGCCTACAAGGGGCATCTACCACGGCTTGACCCACATCGCTCACCCCACGGGCAGTTACCTGGCCCTGCTGCCTGGGGGTGTTTTTTAGGACAAATCTTGATCTCCAGCCATGACCCACTTTTCCTGTGCCGCTTCAGGCCGCCCTCTTCCCTCCCAGCCCATGGGAGCTGCAGCTTTGGCCACCAGCATCGTCCATCCTGCCCAACCTCGCGGGGTCATCCCAGGTCCTCAGGGTCTCTCGCCGCTTTGTTTCGTCTCCGAGGTGTCAGATAGGATCTCAGCGCCGTCTCTTTTGCAGGCAGAGGAGGAATCCGGCGCTGCAGAGGGGTTTTGTTGTTTTTTTTTTTTTTAATCTCCCCCGTCTCAGCTTCGCCTTCCCTGCGAGCTGTTTCTAGGAGTCCTTGCCCAAGTGCTCCGTCTCCAGGAAACGCCGTTATCAGCCGCCCCCATCGGTCGCTCCATTCCGAGCTCCCCGCCTCGCTCCCGGGGCGCCCGGTCCCAATCCAATTTCTACTGGAAGCAGATAAGGCAGAGGAAGGAGATAAGGGCTGTCCGGCAGCCTGGTCACCCTGCTGCTGTCCCCCCCTGACTCACAAGGGACAGATGTCAGGGCCGGGGGGACGCGGGGACACCCTCGGAGCGGTGCTTGCAGCCCTGCGGCCGGTGGGTGGACACGGCGTGGGCAGCCCGAGGTCCCCAACCCTTTGGGACAGCCGGGTGGCATGGGGACCCAAGCGCTTGGGGGAGATTGGGGTGATGCGTTGACCCTCCTTCTTGGGTGTGCGCACCCAAAACTGGCCATTGACAAAAATATACAGGGAGAGGGTTCAAGTTCAGGCTGGACCAAGGGGGCTCTTGCCCGCCTCAGTCCTTCATCCCTCTGCACCTGCATTATAAAGGTTTTCCTGCCCAAAACCTCCAGCACAACCTCGCACCTCTTTTCCTAAGCACCCCCTTCGCCCCCATCTCCTCCCCTCCTCTGTAATAGCAAAAATGGCCAGATTAGTGAAAAATTTAAAAAATAGGTGGACGTGATGGTTAGGGGCCACCCATTTTGTCTCCCAGCTGGTCAGTGATGGCTGACTGGTGAAATGCCTTTAATTAAAACTAAATGGTTAATAGGAAGCTGAGCAAAGGTCTCCCGCGTGGCTCCCGACGCAGGTGCCAATGGAAATCGTGCTCCATGTCGTAACAGCCAGCCCCCGCCGTGTCCCTTTGCCAGGCCACTAACGTCACCGCGAAATCTTGCTCCCGAATACTGCTGCCCTGGTGCAGGTTAACCTGCGCCTCTGAGGTGGGACATCCCCATGGGCATCCCTCCATCCCTGGACCCCTTTCCAAAGGCCTCTCATGTCTCCGACCTGCAGTTCTGACAGAAAATGTTTTTTTAAGCCTGGGGCAAGTTATATTTTGACTGTTGTCCATTTGTGAACAACAACAACAAAAAAAAAGAATTACCCAATACAGAGCAGTTTCCCAAGGTTGAGAAGCAGGAGGATGGAAGTAATAATTAATCGGCAGCGGCTGGCGGGAGCTTTGCTCACCTGAAACGACCTGGTCTAAGGGTCACTCCACGAAGGTACCTGGAACTTCTAAAAGAAAAGATCTTGTCCTGGCCTGAGGGAGGGAGAAAGAAGGGAAAAAAAGAGGACGAAAGTGAAGCAAGGAGTGACAAAGCCACCAGGATCCCCCAGGGAAATTCATGCCTCCTTCCCAGCCCTCCACTCCCCACACACCTCCTCCATTTCCATAATGCCAGAGCATCTTCTCCCGCTCAAGTAATGGGCTCACAGGACACGACTAAGTATCTCAGATGTCCACACCTTCCCAGATCCAATGTGTTTGCACCGGAGAGCAGGGCTTTCGGGGCAATTCACTCCTCTGCCCGTCATTAGCGGAGGTGCCTCAAGTCCAGAATGATGATGATGATGATGTCTCCTCCGTGGACACCCCACCTCTTCAAGCAATGGTGGGCTTGATTTGGGATCATCAGCCTAGATGGAACTGACACCATCAAAAATGCCAGTGAAGACAGAGTTAGATCTATTTCCGTGTGGATTTTAGTCCCAAATGGCCTAAATTAAAATTTGCAGGAAAGTAAATGGAGCTCTTTGACCAAACCCTCTACAATGAACGTGAGCGTCTCCACCAAAAACTTACCTTTCAAGCAGACAATGAAAAATTTGCCCTGTGTTGTTTCAAAGTCCCTTTTGTTGCATTCAAGACATCCTTAGCAGACGTGCAGGGGACACACAACAATTTGCTTCTTTATCATACCGATTCCAGGCCAGGTCTTCAACTGGAAAAAAATACGTCTAGCTGCGTGTGTTTGGGTAGGGCTGGACGTTTTTATTCTAGCAGGGGGTCTGACGTCCTCCATCTGAAATGGAAACCCGCTGTGCACTGATGGCTGTTGCTTATCTCACTGGTGATGCTGTTTCTGCAGTTCCAGGGTCCTTATCTTCAACGGAGTCAACTGTATACTCCGAGCTAATTGCAATAAATAACAAAATACTTTTTCTTATCAAAACGTCTTTGTGGGGAAAAACATCATTTGAAAACGGATAAAAAGTGGTGGGTTTGACCCAGCTTTCATTTAGCGCCTGGGATTTCACCCTGATTTTCCCTGGAGCCCTACGAGGATCAGCCCAAGGGTTCCCCAAACCCCCGTAGACCTCAGAGGAGCCACGTTTCTGGTGCTGTTGCACACCCTTTTGGGGATGGGGTGTGACATCTGATGGGTGATGGTTGGGAAGCCTGGGAACCGTCGAGCGAGAGCATCTCGTTAAACCCCTCCGAGCTCCCTACGGTCCCATTGCAATTTGGTGCTGAGAAAAACTGCTCTTAACGCACCCGTCCCTCAGCTCGGCAAAGCCATAAAGAGCTGGCAGATGGCTGAACAACAGCTATTATATTCTATAATAATGAGAAGAATAAAGGTCCTCTAATAAATAGCATTTACCCGAATAAGTAATATCTAATGAGCGCTAGATAATGATTTAGCAATAAAGGTGGTCAACTAGTAATAGAGGGAGTATGGAGGAGAGCGTATAAAGTGCTGAGAAAATTAGAAGATATCGCAAAAAAAGGAAGCTTGAAGGACCTGGGGTTGTTTAGTCTAGAGAAGAAAAAAAAACAAAACCGCGAGGGGACATAGTCAATCTTAAAATATAGCTACTGAAAGAAAGGAAATAAACCCTTCATAATCACAGAGGAAGGGCTAAGAAGTCATGGGCTTAAACGGCAGGAAGGAAGATGCAGCCTGGGTGACAGAGGGCAGTTTGCCAGCGGAGGGGATAATTAAGGCCTGGAAAAATCGCCTGAAAAAATAGGAGAGTTGCACTTGAGATTTGGAAGATCAGGTTGGAAAAAGACCTATCAGAGGTGGTGCAAGGATGGCTGCATTGCCCTTGGGTTTAGGGCTAAATTAGCTGATTTTCAGTCCTCTCTTCCAGCCCTGTTTTCTATTATTCGGTTTATTTTTCTTCCTTGATTGGGATCCATTTTGAAGTTTAAGGAAACGTCTCACATTAGCATTTTTCTCCCTTGTCTGCAGACCAGTCTTCCTGCAGGGAAGACGTCTTCTCCTCCACCAGGGCTAACAAATCTCCACCCCGCACACGTAGGGGGCCAAAATCCTAGAGAAGAGATTACCAATGGCAAACCCCAGGGATTTAGTAGACATTATTCCAGATATTTGAGGTCCAAAGCTGAACAGATGGGAGCTCGCTGCCTAAAACGTCATCTTTCAGAGAGACATACCCAATACCAACGCTGAACGCAGGAAACGAAGACTTGTTTCCATGAGATGTTACGTATCTCTCGATAGCGCGGGCTCGTGCGTTCCTGGCACAGATAAAGACCAGCGTAAGCGTGATAAATCCTTTTGATGTTCCTCAAGCTTAAGCTCCAAGGACAGACAAAATGATAGGAAGACGGTGATGAAGGAAAAGCAGACAGTGCTTTACATCTCAGAGCTTTTTACAGAGGAGGCACATGGTACGGAGAAACCCTCAGAATAAAGCTGGGTCTGGAGACTCTCGGCTTGGGAAGGTCCCAAAAATGAATGAGGTTTTAAGGAGGGGTTACAAGACGAGGGTGAGCAGGGAGCGGTTAGGAGGAATTTTAATTAACATCAGCATTTGCAATGTTATTTAATAAGGTCCAAAAAACATCTGAGAGCAATGAAAGCTGAAACCGGCGTTTTCGGAGCAAACAGAGGCAAGTGTGGGGCTGGGGGAGCAGGGTTGGCTTCCCTGGAGGATGAGGGACACCCAAAGAGGTGGTAACTCCTGGGGAGAGAAAAGCTCAGACATGTGGGTTTGGGGGTGGAGGAAGGACTGAGCATACCTTGGACGGGAGATGCCCCGTGCGTGCTGGCTCTCGGGGCTGTGCGTGGTGTAGGGGCACCACCAGCCCCACGAGGTGGCATTTACGGAGGTGGGAGACCAGCAGTATCAGAAACCGAGGGCCTTTTGGGACCCAGACACCCCACAGTCAAGGTGCCCGGTGGGCTGTGGGCGTCTGTCTGGATTACGCACCTTGCAGATGCAGCTGAGCCCTGTATTTGCAAAGGGATGCCAATTCAAGGCACAAAACGGAGGAAGCCAACCTTGGTCAAGGCAGGGTGGCGATAGATGGGCACCCAGATTTGTGGCACGAGGGTGGGGACAACCACGAGACTACAGCAGTGTGCAGGGGGACAGTGACCACACACCACCTGAGTCCATCACGCCTCCCATGAGCAGCTTTACCCCCCCAGGACCCTGGCGTGCATTTTGGCCCCCAGTGGAGAGGACACCATGGACCACAGCGGGGTGTCCCAGCCCCAGTAACCCCGAGAGCGAGCGGGGGAGGAGGGAAGGCCAAGCTGGGCTGTGCAAGGCGAGCAGCGCACCAGCCTCGACCGTTCAGGTTCTCCCCGTGCCCGAACTTGTCAATGGGGTTGTTCAGAGCGATGACATAATTACAGTTTCAATCGCAGATTAATAAGAAGTGGGGGTTTTTAGCAAACGCCGAGGCATGCCTGAACTGGAAGGGCATTTCACCTCCCCGCTGCCTGGGAGCCGAGGGTGCCATAACCTCTTTGATGTCTCCTGGCGTGGAGGTTTTAGAAACACCGGCAGCGGCGGCGGCGACGGCGGCTGCACGAATGTGCCTGCTGCAACTACCCTTCCCATGGCGCGTTCTCCTTCGGGAAGCCACGCAGCTTTCATCTCCAGCACTCAGTTGGGCAAGGGGTGTATAAATAGACTGGGGAAGAAACCATCACTGGTCTCTAAAATAAACAACTTCTGCTGGTGGAGGAAAGTCTCCCTAGATACCGTCAAAGGCACAGGGGTTGATAGAAGGGGAAACTGAGGCAGCAAAAGCTTGTCCAAGGTCATTCGGAGCATTTCTGTGATGCGACAAGCTTAGGGATGCATCCAAAAGTCTGCAGCAGTGGGAGAACCCGGCAGAGCGAGGCTACCATGGACCATGGACCACTCCATGACCATGAGATGGGAGGGACAGATCACACCCATGGGACAGATAGCAAAAGCCAAGCTTAAAGTCCAGCTTTTAGGGGCAAACCCTGAAATATAACCAATTAAAGCAAAACCACAGAGGGGCAGAAATGTGTTGCTTCAGGCGATGATGGATGTGGAAGGCTATATCCATATCCAGTGTGACTTCTTGTCTCTCTATGAGGTCGCCCATTTTTCCTCCTCCCCCATCACTCAGCCCAGGGCAGCTCATGGGGACCAGGTGAATCTCTCACGTCATTCAGGTCAGGAGGTTTCAGTGCCTGACGGAGGAGCTTTTGCACAGCCCTGGGCATGTCAAGCCTGGGGTTGTCCCTCAGCTACTCCCATCGGGAGTCCCAGAGCCCAGCCAAGCCCTGCTAACACAACCATTTAAAAAAAAATAAATAAATCACCCATAACTTAATAACCTTTTTTTTTTCCCCTCACCTGTCCAGCCCCTGAGTCCTCAGCCTGTGCTTTTCAAATTTCGCCTGCAGCTGGAGGACTGGAGAGTTTTGTGTGCTTTCAACGAGGGTGAGAAGCCTACAGAGCCCTTGGAGCTCTCAGATGCTCATGAGTTTCTTGTAGACGCCCAGGAGCCACCAAGCAGAGCCCACGTGTGGGAACCCTGCACGGATCTTAAAAAAGCAGCTGAGACTTTGGGACAGAGGCGTATGACCAAGATCTGCTATTCCCTGTGGTTTCCTGCTCATCATCTCCACCATCTCCACCATCTCCACTTTCAGGCCCATTTTAGACATTCCACAAATTCTGCCTTATTGTGATCTTTATTGCTTCAGCTGAGGTTGTTTTACTGGACTGTCCATCTCCACTGGAAAGAGGTGAATGTGTTTGAACCTTCTGAGCTCTGAACACCAAAATTGCCCCGTCTCCATCTTCCTGAAATTTCCTAAGCCACGAGTAGGTCTGTATCTGGAGATCGGTTTCCTGTAACAAAGCAGGTCCCTATCTGGAGATCTGTTTTCCTGCAACCAGAATATGCCCCAGGTGAGAAATTTGCCTCCTGAACTCAGCGTGACCTCCAAGAGCTGAAAGGCTTTGGATTAGGAGCATCGGGGTTGACTGCGCTGAAAATCAATCCAACCCCGGAGCCGCGCTGCCGAGAGTGGTGATGCACCCCTGCAAAACAGCTCAGAATTCCCAAGAAATGTTGCTTTTATAGGACACCCACTAAAACACCAGTGTCTGCTAGTGGTCCAGCCCAACAGCGTCTCTCAGGCGAGACGTCTCCAGGGGATAATCCCAACTGGGGGTTGAGGTCCTGCTGTCCCTCTCTCCAGATGGAGCTGGCAGCGCCTCCAACGAGTGATGCTGCTGCGAGGGCTTAGTGCTCCACCAACTGCAGCCTGACGTCCACCCCCAAAAAAACACCCTTAAAAAAAAAAAAAAGAACCTGAAGGGTTAAAGTAACAATGAAAGTTTTACGAGTCCAGGCTCCAGATGTTGCAGGCAGGAAGATGAAAGCAATCTCCTTTGCCTGGTTGGGGAGGCACTAAGCCCTTAATAGCCCGTCCTGCCGAGGCAATGCCCTGCCTCCAGCCCCGCTCGGCTTCGTCTCCCCGCTGGAAGCGGGAGCCTGCAAGGCAGCGAGTTGCCACGCGAAGCCTTTCTGTCCCACTGCTCGCTCTTGATCAATTATTAAAAGCAGAAAATTCTCCAACCATGAAATTCATCCCAGCTTCGCCGCGGCGTGCTGGGCTGGAAAAATCAAACTGCAGGGCCTGTGCTTCCACGGGAAGGAGTAAATATGGCCTCCAGTGGGGTGTTTTGGGGTGCTGGAGCACCTCCAGGGGTTCGGTTTTGTTGGCACCAACGTTCCTCCTCGGCTCCTGTGGCCACCACGGCTGAGCATCCTTCCCGCCCACTGCTGTGTGGGGCCCCACCACTCCTGGCTGCCCTCAGGATCAAGATCAAGATCCCGTCAAGTCCAAGAAGGTTGGTTGCCCTTCTTTCACCTCCATCGGGCTCTAGCAAATGCCCTGACACCTCGTTTCTGCTTTCTTTTACCGAAACCTTTTTACAACGACTTAATTTTCTGTTTTCCTCCTCTTCAAGTTCTCAGTCTTAGCTTGGCTTGCTCATGGGAGGCAAAACCGGTTTTCTGACCCATTTTCCACTGGAGGTTGGCTCTAAACTGAGCTTGTTAGCCTCAGTAGGTGTGATACTGGGTGCCAGTTATGCCCCTTCACTGGATGAACGATGGGACCCCGAGCTGTGCCACTCCCTTCTTTGCAGGGTGCCTCCTGCAAAACAGGTAGCTTTGGGGTTAGAATGTGATTTTTTTCCTAATTTTAAGCATATTCACATTGGCATTCTTGTCTGGGCAGCTGTAGGGAATAACAGGGGACCCCCTCAGCTCCCACACAACAGCTCCCCAGAGGTCTCTGGTGGCCCAGCTCCAGCTCCGGGTACGCACGTGCCTCAGAATAACTTACGTATTTTTCTACTGGACCGGGGGTATAAATACACCCATGGTAATGCCAGTCCCAAGTATTGCCGCTACAGCAAAATTAATAGTTCCTTGCAATATATGAGATTTTTTTTTTCCTTTTTCCCACGTGTGTTGTAACCCTAGTAACCGACAGCACCCATATCGTACTCTGACTTACGCTGTTTTCTTCCCATCTGATACAAAGAAAGACTGAGAACACTTCACCACCACCGAAAGCTGATGAAACCAGCCAGATTTTACTCTCAGAGCTATTCTAACACCCAGCGGGCCTCAGCCTCCCTTCCTTTAGCCCTAACCCTGCACAGACGCAAGACCGCAAGTGATGGAGCCAAGAGCTTTGAGGATCTGCCCACACCATGGGGCTCAACCGGGCTCAAAGGGGCTCAGCTCCTCTTGGCTGAAGGAGCTCAGAGCCCCCAGCCCTCGATGGTGCCTACAGACTGGGCTGTGGGTGGTTGGGTGGGTGGAGAGTGTAAGGAGACCTCTTCTTGTGCAGTTACAGGAGGGCGAGCTTCTCATCGTACATGTCTCATTATTGCATATGGCACCAGGCGCACGCCAGGGCTGGGACAGGGACACCAACGTCCCTTTGCACAGGGTGTCTTAATTAGTGAGCTGCTTCTGCTCGGTCCTGCTGGTCCTTTCTCCCTGTTCCGAAGAGCATCTCAAAAGCCCAGACACCAAAGGACCACTGTCCCAGTGGCAAAGCACACCCTTCTTCTCACCACGAGGTCCTTCAAGGAGGACAAGTCATGGCACAGCTTGACCTGCCTCTGCTCCAGGTGAGCTGCTAATTTAGGTCTTCTCCCTCCACCCAACCTTTTTCGTTTCTGCAAGTGAAACTGAATTCCCCCCCGCAAGATTTCCACCACGCTTTCAGATCTGATGACGTTGTCACAAGGTTCAGGAGTTATTGGGTGTGCAGCTGACGGCCAGACGGACATGTGAGCACCGGAGACTCTTGGCTTTCAGAAACGAGAGTGTTTAAAAAAAAAAAAAAGTGGATGGTCAGATTCATCGCCAGGAGTATTTTGGCAGTTTATGATGCTGGTCCAGTCAGCATGACGAAGAGGAAACATCCCGGGATTTTCCACCAAAGCTGTTGACAAGGACCTTGGCTGGTAAACGTGACACAGCGGTGACTTCCCTGTTAACCGCAAGAGCTACCTGAGCCTCTCAAGTGTCTGAGTTTTTGTTTCATTTCATCTTTAAGCCACCCAGAAAGTTGCGCAATGACTCACTGGAGTGCCCAGGGATGTCCCTCTGACTCCCTTGTGCAAATATGCGAAGGCTGGGCAGGGACGTCCTCCTGCCAAAGCCTGGTGGCACAGTGAGGTCACAGGGGACAGACCTCTCCCACCATGGACTGGGGGGTTGGATGCGATCCTGGCCTTGCTGTCATCCCCAGCACAACACCTCTCATTGCTCCTCATGCATAGGCTGCCTGGGGCAAGGTCTTTTGACAATGCCTGGCCCAAAGAGGCTCAGGCCCCCGTGTGAGTCCCTGTTTCTGTACAAATAAATGCCACAGGAGTAGCTCCGTCCATCGCTTCTTGCTGTGAACATGTCTCTTGGTCAGTTGTCCCAGCCCATGTTCACCTCCTCCCTTGAGCCACCAGAGATCTATCCCCGCCATGACACCTTGTCTCCAACCCTGTGCCCAGTAAACCAGAACGTATGTTTAAGCACACGTAGACAACCCGAAGAAAATGCTGTTTCCATGTATGTGTGTTTTTTATTAATTGATCTTAAGCCAGTTCTTCATCACTTTGCCTCTAGAAGCCCTTGCAGACCAGGACATGCATATACATTTAGACCCAACTGAGCTACTGGTTGCAGGCTGATTTAAGCTCCGCTGGTCCAACTTTACAGCAGTCAACACTGAGAGCGAAGTACAACCACCATAGGGCAAGTATTTTTCCAAGGATTCATTCTCTGAATTGTGTGGAGCCACCAACCCATAACCACCACATCATCCTGCGTGGACAGAAGGGTCCATTCACCTAATGAGCTTGCATGCAACCTGCGAGAGAAGAGCCCAGAGGTGCCTTGGAGTAGATGGGGAACGAGTCAGATGCTGAGCATCACCTACACGAGACTGGGATCACGGCTCTGCACCACGATCCCCGTGGAAATCCATTTGCAAACGGTTTTCCCGTGTGGAAAAACATCATCTCAAGACGGTGGAGTTTTACCTCCTTCCCTTGCAGTGCATCAGCCGTTATAGACACTATCTTTTATCAGCAGTTGACTCTTCAAGCATATTTCACGTGTGATGTAGCAGCAAAGTTACATCGTTTGACCCTTCTTTATTGCACTCTTCAATTACCGCTCGGCAACATCGGGATAAAAAGGCCCAACTGTGCTGTAATTTACTACGTCGCAGTGTATCATTAGAAGATTTAGCACTGATTATGCTGGAGCCGTGGTCCAAAGCAAGAGTACAACTAACTAGAACGGACTGATTTCAGACATCCCGAATTTCCCGAGAAATCCTTTTAGAAGGAGGAGAGGAGGGAGACATGTCTCGCCGTCCGCTGGGAAATCAGGACTTCAGACTGTCTCAATCAGCTAATGTCTGAGCCTCTTAAAGGAATGAGATTTCTCTAAGGTGATTTCCAAGGAGGGAAGAGTGGAAACCACAGCTAAGCCATACAGAGCACGATGATACGTGAGGTCCCAGGGCCACCACTGCTCTGTTAGAAGATGTCCATGGAGCTGGGGGGTGCTCAGACCTGGGGAAGTGCGTGAATTTAGGTGCTGTGGGCATGGAGAAAGTAGGACATCATGTTGCTGGCCAGGAGTGACCTGGAGGCCGGACATCAGTGTTTTCGTTTGGGAAGGAGGTGGCTCTGCCTTGGCCCACAGCTCCTCCATCCAAGGGCAGGTCGGGGCTGTGGTTCTACTCCTTAATGCGGGCGTTACTGGATCATCCCAATTTGACCAGATCAGGAGTGGCCGCATAACGGCATTTCTACACAAATTACCTCCAGCGCTGGGGGGTTCTGTAAGCGCGTGTGTTTCAGCCTGGCTTTGCGCCAGCGGCAGAGGGATTCACCTCAAGGGAGAGCGGTCGGACCAGACGAAGTCTCCGGCCGGAGAACACAACGTCAGCAGGACCACATCAGACCAGCTTTATACCGGGTCAGCACTTTGCTTTATGTGGCTACAGCTTTTCTGAACCCTGAAGATGGATTTACAGCATCGGCAAACCCCAGCCAAAGGGGAAAATTCTTCCTTGCCTTTACCTCCGATCTCGATTTTAACCTTCAGACTCCTTCCCACCCTGCATCTCCCAGCCCTGGAGCTGAACAAGCTCTGGGTGAATGGGGACACATACGAGCTGGTGCTCAGCATCCTTCTGTTGCGTTTTTTCTTTTTTTTTTTGCATTGAATGAGGGCTAAAATTAGCTCAGCAGGAGGTGAGGACTGGAACGTTTTAGCTAAAGCTGCCGTAGTATTGAAAAGCCAGAGTTTTGCTGATTATTTCCCAGCTTTCTTACTGCGAACGGCGTCGCCTGGTCTTTTATTTTGACAGATGAATGCAAGTAAAAATCCCATAAAATAAGGGGCTCCCTGCGTTGTTTCAGCTCATTCTCCAGACCATCACTGTAATATTTAACCTGGAAAGCCATGTCCGGCTGAAGGTCCAGCCGGCTCAACGCGTCTCCAGCCACTCCTCCCTCACTGTAAAAAAATTTCTTCCTTGTATCTAGTCTAAAACTCCCCTCTATTAGATTAAAGCCATTAGCCCTTGTCCCGTCCCAACAGGCCCTACTCAAAAGTCTGTTCCCATCTTTCTTATTAGCCCCCTTTAAGTACTGAAAGGCCACAATAAGGTCTCCCCAGAGCCTTTTCTCCAGGCTGAACAACCTCAACTCTCTCAGCCTGTCCTCACAGCAGAGAGCCTCCAGCCCTCCCAGCATCTTTATGTATCCTTATGTATTTTGGAAAACTGCTGTGAAGAGTGTTCATTTAGGGGTACAGTATTTCCATCCTCTGCTTTCAGCTCTCCGGAGGAGCAATGGTTTGTAGCTTCTGTGTCTCACAAGTGGAAAACCTGAGAAACAGTAAGGTTAAACGACTTCATCACATCTCGTGGAGCGATAGGCAGGTACAAGAACCCAGATCCCAGTTCAAAGGACACTGTCATGTACGCTACAACTTGGCTTCAAGGCTTTAACCACCAGGATATGGTACGTACCTCATGAAACAAGGTGAAAACACCCGCAAAATATCTCTGAAACGCAGAGTGCCCTGGTGTGCCCACTTGGCTCGTTGCTACTTTGGTGTCATACATCAGGGACAAAACTATCCCCTCATCTCTCCTGGGTAAAGACCAATGTCTAGCTGCCAGCACAACAGCTTGGAGGCGGGAGAAGTACGAGTGAGCCCAATATTCCCTCTCTCTTGGTTACTCCAGTGTAAAAGCCAACTTCTCAGACGGATGACCGTAACCCTAGTGTGGCCATCAGTCTGGTGGCTCCTGGACTTGGAGGGAATCTTTCTAACCCCAGTTCCCTACTGCCGGCACAGCCCTGCTCCCACAGATAAACACTACAAAAGGTCAGAGGAGTCGACAACCGGTTTTGCGATAAAGTTGTCTGCTTCATCCTTCATCTGTAGAGCCTTTGACGGTGTGTTGCCTGGGTGGGCGTCAAGGACACAGACGGGAGCATTCCTCCTTGAGCTTCTGATGAAGCCATCCATGCTAGCTTGGCTGCTGGTCCTCGAAGGTACGATGTGATTGTTGGATATTTCAAGTCTGCTGGTGCAGAATGGAAAGGAACTGAGCCAAATTGTAGCGTAGATGACATTGTTGCAACATCTGCCCTTACAGGTGTCTCTTAGTGCATATCAAGCATCCATCATGCCCTCAGCCTTCGATGCTGACTCCCAACTGAAGGGTGAGAGGATGGAAATTGGAACTCCCATGCAAACTTCGCGCATGATCAAAAGCCGCTTTGAAGCTGGTTCACGGGCTCAGTGACGTGAGTCCCACTGAAGGCACAGTCCATTCGCAGCAAATCAAACACTGTATCTCAGTAAATCCCTCTGGGTTGGGCACACCTCCGCTGAACAGAAAGGCACAGTGTTGAGCGAACCCGGTCCAGATGCTCACAAAGCCTAACCTGCTATGGCCATGAACCACGTGAAGGACAGTAGGGGCTGGACGTCACACTCCTGGAGTCCAAGCGCCTTGGCAGGGAGGAAGCTTACAAGCCCATCTGGACCTTCTACCTCTCCAAATTCTTCAGTCTCCAGGACTCTGGTGGTCTCGACTCAAGGTCCCTCTCCACAAAAGGCAGGAACAAGCTGTACGGACCTTCTCTCCGACAGAGGACATGTGCAAGCGGGATGGAGCAGTGGATGCCTGAAGGCAGGGAGAGTGCAGTAAAAGGAAAAACCTTTCCTTCCAGAGGCAAGGAAGATGAAGAAGGCAGGAAATAGTTGAGGAAAACCCACCGAGGACAGGCTTTCCCCTCTTCTCCTCAGATTTTCCTCCTCGCTTAGTGGCATGGACCACCTGTGCCCCAGCACAGCGCACAAGCTTGGCCTCCCTTGGTGTTTCAGGGACTTGGGACAGTGTCGCATGGGAGCTGGTATCCTAGCACAGGGGTTCTTTCATGTTGAAATGATGAGAAACAGGAATAATAACAAAAACAACGCCAGCAGATTTTTGGGCAGCGAACCGGGAATCCCTGTGCAACCTGCCCGGATCCGTCCAGCCCCTCCAGACTTGGGCTGCTTGGGTGCATCCAAGCCGGGGAGCCCAGAGCCACGGGCACCCAGCCAACCCAACGGAGCCCCAAAACTCAGGGGTGACCCTCTCTGGGTGCCACCCACGCCGCAGCGGTCCCACACGAGGTCCCCACCGCCGACCCCATGCCATACCCGCCTGGAGCAGCGTCTCTCCTCCCTGCCTCATCCCCACCACTAAAAAAGCCACTCGGCACAGCCTGGGATCAAGTGTAGGTTTTTATTTTTTAATGGAACATAAAACTCCTTTTAGAAAAAAAACATTCATCTGGATGATAACACCCATAGAAAAAAACACCAATCTCGTGTTCTTTTTTTTTTTTTTTTTTTAATTTGGCATTTGTTATTTGCATTTATATTAAAGCAAAGTGCATCTTTCTTATTTTTTTTTTCTCGTTTATACACATTGCACAATACATAAATAATGATGCTTATAAAACGTCTTTATATTTACAAGTAATAATATATTTATATATAACATAAAATACATTTTTTTTTTTCTTTAATAAATCTCAGGGTTTTTTTTAAGGAGTCCTTTTTTTTTGTGTGTGTGTGTGTGTTTTATTTCCAAAGCACTACAATGCTAAAGTTCCAATGAGAATGCTCTCTTGTTCATTTAAACCTTTATATTTAGAAAAATAGCTTATGTTAAGGTCTAAACATGCTCATTGAGCTAAGAACAGTGTAAAAGTATCATACTCGTGTATGAATTCAAGAAGAAATGAAAGCACAACTGCATTTCCAGATAGGATGGTACCGGGATAACCTGATGGAAGCAGGTTACGACAGACCAACTATCGTGAACACTTTTTTTCTGTTTTCCCATTTGTTTTTCCTTTGTTTTGTTGGTTTGGTTTTTGTTTTGCTTTTGTTGTTAGGCTTAGGCTTCTGTCGCTTACGCCTCCCAGCTCAAATGATAAAAGCCAACGGGCCACGCGCGAGGTTTCTCTGCTGTTGTTTTCTCCCCTTGCATCAATCCATGACCATGGGGAAAAAAAAAAAAACAAAACCAAAACACAACAAACAAACAAACAAAAAAACAAAGCAGTGGAAGGATGAACACAGTGACAGAAGACGTGAACCCAGCGACGAGAAAAACAAAACAAAAATGAAAAATAAAGACCTGGTTGGGAAGGTTTTGCACCATATCCTTCGGTGGCAACGTGGGGTTAGCACCGCTGGGGAAGGGGTCTCGGTGTCACCATCACCGGGGACGGCCGGCGGCAAGGGGAAGGTGGTGCATAAAAAATACAGGTATCTCGTTGTTTTATCCGAGAGAAGGAGCTGTAACATAGAGCAAGTGGCTTCCGAATCCACCCATCGCATAGGATAATCCTTTTGGAGGCGCAAAACAATTATCGTACGCGATCAATCCCCCCTGCAACCCTTCTCTCGCCCTTCTGAGTTATTGGTCATTCACACTTTTAAAAAATAGAGATATTTATCAAAATACTCCAGGAAAAAACAAACAAACAAACAAACAAAAAACAACAACAACAACAAAATCTTTCCATAAGCTATTTCTCAAAACGGGTTGGAGGCAACAAACAAAAACAAAACAAAAACAAAAAGGTTGCATGAAAAGCAAGCACTCAGAAGGAAATAATAGCAGCAAAGTAGTATAAATGTCATGAGTCCACTCTGTCTCGAGTCATCGGTTATTAAAAATAACCTCCAACCAGCACGGGCAACTGCTGATAAACTGTCTCGTGTAGCACTGGCCCCAGCCTTTCACAAAGCTGATCTGAACGGTAAATCCGGTCCACGGTTGCTGCATGAACTCATGGTCGTTGGGTCTCTGCAAGCTGTACGCCTTCTCGTAATCAAAAGCCTTGATGGAAAAACCTGGAAACACTTTGTGAACCAGCAACGTCCTGGAGTCGGGGTTGTCCAGTGTGGCCGACTTGATGAAGATGGGGTAACTGCTGCGGTTGTACACCCACACGCCGTCCACTTCCTTGGTGAGCTGGATGCCATAGCCGATCTTGCTGCGGACCTTCTGCACCAGTTGGCTTTTGTTGTCCGAGTTCAGCTGTCCGAGGCAGAAACCATTCCCCTGAGGTAGATCATAGAAGATATCCAGGGAGGGCTCTTGGACAGAGTACAGCCGACCCACGCGCGTTTTCTCTTCCCAGTATGCCACCACGCACCAGTGTGACCGATCCCCCGGCTCCTGAAGAACTTGGGAATCTACAGAGAAGAGAAAGGAAAAAGAGAAACTGAGCATCGTGGGGTTAATATGATCCAAAAGCGACGCAACACTGGCAGGTCCTTGCCTGCCCATATCTTCATGATGCTCTCCATGCATACACCCCATAGCACATCCACCGTTTCCAAACAGCCAAGTGTTAAGGCCACCACTAAGACCATTAAGTTGACCCAGGTCTGGGTCAACTGTGCTGCTACACTGCCTAGCTCTGGTTAGGGATGTAGGTAGCAGTTGCGGGTCCTGAATCACCAAGTCCACCTTCAGAAGTGGCGTGAGACCCACCAGCAGCACCCGTGGCTCAACCATCCCTCACCCCAACCATCACTAGGACCACCTTCAGTGCCAACAGGAGAAATTAGACGCTCCAGACAACTGCATCCAGCAAGACCAAACACCCTTAAACCCCTTATTTGCACCCACCAGACGATGGATCCATTTCCATGAATAACTACCTACTGTGCACAGACGCCAAAAAAACCCGAGGAGCTGCTAAGAAAAGCACACTGAAGGTCACCCCGTGGGACCAGAGGCGACAAGGACTCATCTGCTCTAGTTCATGGGGGTTTTCCCTGCCCGCAGGCAGAGAAGGTGATGGAAACGATGGAGATGTTGGATGAAGCCCCGTGGGAAGCACCATCAGACAGCGGCAGGGTGGGGACCAGAAATCTTGCGCTTCTTAACAAAAATGGCCTAGAAAACCTCCAAAAAACCCAAAAATTCGTTCCTGTAGCCCTTCTTTTGACTCCTCCACCCGCAGCAACCCCTTGCGAGCAGCGAGGATCCGATGTAGGAGGAAAAAGCAAAGGGGGGGGACGGTGCTGAGAACCGTGAAGAAGCCCCTTTTCCTGACGGAGGATCCCTAGCAGCCCGGCGCCGCTCAGCGGGTAATTCCTTCCAGCCTCGGCAGGCACGTTAAGACCTGGGAACTATTCATCCCTATAACTGTATTTTTTTTAAAAAATTAATATATTTAAAAAAAAAAAATATCAAGCTGGGAATGCGAGTTAGTGAGCGTTACCAAAACAACCCCCTGCACCACAGGAGAAGCCACGGGAGCGGGGACGGTGGGTGACCCCAGCACCCCAAAGCTCTACCTGCGTCACCCCAGCATCCCCCCAGCATGGGTAACAGCAGCGTTACGCTGGCTGCCTTGTTTTCTGTATTTTTTGCTAGTAATAAGCCAGTTTTCCCAGCGCGGGTGTTTTTCCTCCCGTTTCCGAGTTGTGCTTCAAGCCCTGCACTGTGCTTTTAAGAAA
>VYZM01004880.1:198304-215918 GCA_013398915.1 Dromas ardeola | reverse complement strand
GTCAAGGTAGACCACATCTACATTCAATTCTACATCAACATTCGACTCTTCAGTTTGTTCATTCTAGTCTCTGAGATAGCCTTTTAGTTTCATTAGATTTTAACAAAAAATTACAGTAAGTTTCAAATTAATCCAAACCCTATATTCTGCATAGCTATTGCAAACACTTGAAATAATCTTTATAAGTTTAAATGGTGCTTAATGACAATTTTTAATACAGAGTGGATATCAAAAAAGGTGTTTTCTTTTTTTGCTTAGTATCCTCAGGTACAATGTACTTTCCTTCATCAATATAGTCAGGAAGGTCAGACAACTGGTTAATTCTTCATTTAATACAGGTAGTCTAATATTTAAATGTTCTGCCATATAAGTAATCTTTTATTTCTATTATTTATTGGCATATTTGCATGTACAGTAACCTGCAGTGATATCACACAATAGTTACATAACTAACAGAACATAAACACACTTAATGAAGAATCAGTCATTCTGATCATTGAAAGTCAACAAAATTCTAGCCCTGTGTCATGGTTTGGGCTGGACTGGCCAGGATAGTCTAGAAAGAAAATATAAACTGTTTTCTTTTAGAAGTTTTCCAAATGGAAAAATTAATTGATTTTATAATTACAGGGTGTTATAAAAACAAAAAAATAAAATAAAAATCACCACTAAATTAGTTTTATTTGTAGGGTTTGCAGAAACGGCATTTAAGGTCAAAGCTGGTAGATCAGACTCTCTCCTGAATCACTAAATCATGTGACCATATACTTAAGCATATGGTTAGTCTTGCTGCATCACTAGATTTTTCAGGAAAACAATTATACAAATCAGATTTAGCTAGCTACAGCTTTATTAGCTTCACTGTTAAGTTAATTCTTCTTAAAAAACCTCATTCACATTTTTTTCTGCAGTGTCAGACACTCTGAAAGGACTGTTATAAGCTTTTGTCTCCCTTCCCTTTTACACAGTAGCGGAATCATTATGGGATTTCTGGACATGGTGAGCTTGTATGATGAAGAAGGAAATAATTCTCCAGTGGATTACACATGAGAGGTCTGACATCCCCTGTGAAGGAATGCATTTCCCTAACGCCATTTCCTGTTCTGGGCAGTTAATGTGAGAAGACAAGCCCTTGTTTTAGATGAAGGAAGTCATCCAAGTTGACAGTATAATTTATTCTAACGAACAGGTCTTCTCCTGCCACCCACCTCCAAAAGAAACACGGACAAACAATTCTTTTAGTTCACAGAGAAAAAAAAAATGGATCAGTATGTTTGTACATGACATTCAGGTGAAATGAGTATAAATATCATTATAAAGAGTAATATAGACTGACAGGACTAGGATGAGAAGTCAATACCTGTAATTCCCTACATGATACATTCTTCTTCCCTTACAATTCCAAGGATTTCTTGTCAGTGTATTTTTTCTGTCAACAGTCACCTTTCTGTATTCCCTGTCATCCAAACTATAAATTTTGTTCTCATTACAGTTGGCCTTTATACTTGCTTCCTGTAGTGTTTGTTTTTATTCGTCTAATATGAAGGTATGCCTTACATGTCTGTCATGCCAAATCAGTTTCATAATTTCAGAAATGATTTATCTGTACGAATGGCTGCATGAAGCGAACATGAGAAATGAGTAGACTTTCTGACAACATGGAATGTTTCCCACATTTGACAAATGTGTTTATTTGCTCTAATATATTGTGTCAGAGAGAGAGGTACTAATTAAATCTTTTTTTTCACATGTTGTGATTCGTGCAGACTATCTATACACAGACCACTCATTTTGCATGTTGTGTTGTCATTGCTGAGTCTATTAAAAATGCATTTATCAAGAAAGATTTATTTTTTTTTCCGTACAAATTATTAGAATGCCTGTAGTCAGTGCTTCTGGGAATGTTCACGAAAATATTTTTTAAAAGTCCCACACTTACGTTTCTGCCATCTCCCACTTTTCCATTCATGGTATGGTGATTAGTTAATTCCTGATTCTGTTCTGTAACTTAGAAGTTGAACTCCAGATCAAACTATGTAGACATTATTACAAAGAAAGTATGCATCTCAAATACTCTATTATGCAGGTATAACTGAGAAAGTATCACATTAAAGAAATACCATGTTAAGGAAGATGTGATTATTTTCAGAACTATCCCCACATTGTACCTGAATATTATTTTCCCCCTAAATTCAAGAGTAATTTATGAAGGAAAGCCAATGCTTTTCAGTATGTCCTAGGTTGCATAACGCTAACATGTCAGAAAACTTCTTGCTTCCATTCTTTGAAATGCACAAGTTTTTCAGTGCTGCTAATCTACAGGTCAAATGGATAGTAACTTTCAGCTCAGCATTTTGCCAACCAGGTTTCTACTTTCCTGATCCCCAGCACAATGTCACTAGTACAGTCTTTCAATCAACTACATCTCCAGAAAGGCTTTGCAAATGTCCAGCTGGCTTTAGTTAGACAGATTATCTCTTTGGAGTGATAACAAACTGCAGAGAACTGGTAATTACCAGCATTTTGTGGACACATTGCTATGTCCCTGTGTCCTTACTAGGAATGTACTAGTAAAAAGATAGTTTTTTTAAAAAGTCTCACTTAAGAAATTATTCAAAATACAATATCCAAACTCATTAAAAAGAACTTCTCTGCTTCACTCTGAGCACAGAGTTTGTGGGCAAAGCTGAGATTTGACGGACACTGTTCTGTCAAATGATCTGCATTGTGGAAGAGGAACAAGAAAGTTATCTGCAGGTGCAAGGTGACAGACTGCATAGACAGCCTGGCTACCCTGGCATTTTAGTACAGTACTGTGTGCTGACATGACAGAAATGAGAAGAACTAATAAAAACCCCATAATATAAATTTATTTGCTATTTTAAATCCAGTAATTTAAGTCTGTATACACTTTGTCACACTCAGTTTTATAGAAATCTGCTATGTGAGCATTTATTATACACTAAGATGAGATCCCACACCAGCCAGAGTGTTGAGGTAGAACTTTGCATTTTTCTTAAAGTAAGGACACCAAGAGACAACAGAAAGATTTTAATATTTAATGATATTCTATTACAACATCGTGTATATTGAAATTAATTTTGAATTAAAGAAAATTCAGTTTTGCTAGTATATACAGGTTCTGGAAGATATTTCCTCCCTCTGCCTCAGCCCTGCGCACTGTAATCAGGCAAGTTATCACCTCCAAACTTGCTCTCATTTATCAAGTGTCAAAGGCATCCTAGGCTGGTAAAGCCTTCACACAGTCATCATTGGGTCTTTATGAAAGTCTGTTGTGTTGGTTTTTTTCTTGTCACACCAAAGTTTGGCTCATAACTGCTCTGCTGCCACCTTAGGAAATTCCTGTCTCTCATGGGCAGTGGTCTCCCTGCCTGTCTGGGGTCTGGTGTGGACCACTGCTCTCCAGGAAAGATGCAGTCTTCTTCCACCTCCTCGGAGTTGTACCTTACCCAGGGTGCAGCAGCAAGAACACAGTAGAGTCAGTCATTCTCCCTGATTTTAGTCAAATATAATATAACATGAAGTTAACAGTGAGTCGATCAAACTATTATCTTGATCATAGGAAGTAAGCCCATAGTCCTGCTGGGTGTGCAATTGCCCACCTGACAGGTAATGGATGTGCACTCAGCTTAAAAAAAAAAAAAAGAGAAGCTATTAGGACAGTTCATACAACCATTTGAACCACAATCACTCCTCAGCCATGTCTTGGTCTACAGAATCTACAGAATTGCCTCTCTTGGCAATCTAGAGAATTTCTTTTCAGGAAACTTTTGACCTTCATGTTGGAATTTGAGCTTAATGTTGCAATGAGGTGACACAAAGAGCAGCTTCTCCTAACTAAAGTGCATTCCTAAAAGTTACAGTGAATTGAAATAGTTTAAAAATAAAAGTCCCTGTATGTGCGCCATCATATGTTTGCTTCACATACCCCACAACTAATTCAGTCTTGATAGTCATTATTCTTTTGGCCAGCAAGCAATAACTTGCTTATTATAATTCCTGGCTATCTGAGTCCATGTCAGACTACATCTGTTGGCAGCTTTCAGATTGTCTTCATCACAAGACAAACCCTAGATGCTCAGTTTTGGCAAACCACATTTTCTCTATTGCTGGTGTTCATACTAACACACCTGATTAAGGTTTTTTATGCATAGGTAATAAGTTTGAGCTTCCTGCCACGATAATTCATTGAAAAGAAACCCATGCAATATGCATAATATTAATAAACACTATATTCTTGCATACCAGTTATTTTTAGTGCCAGTTTGTTCAGCTCCTGTTCAATAATTAGTTGTGAGGTGTGGTTTTCACCAGAGAATTCCCAATGGAAACTGATTGCCAGCGTCTTAGGGAGGTGGGAGAAAATAGCAGTGGATTTTTGTAAGAGGCACTCAGCTACCCTAAAGTATAATCTAGGCTATACTAAAATAACAGAAGTCCTCTTCTGTACTCCTTTGCCCTTCTCTCCTTGAGTTAGCAAACACTAGATGAAGAGAAAATAGGCTCACAAATTACATTCATTCCCAACTCTGATTTTTGTCCTTAAAACTATGTTCCTTTGTACTGGGTCTGTCTGAGTCTGGCCACATCCTTTTACTCTGGATGTCTACTTTAGCTCTTTAGCTCCTGCAGACAGTACAAGCCAGGCAAAATAATGTTGAAATTTACAATCTGAAAATGTCGGAACACACTGTTTTATATTCCATAATTGAAACTCTTACTGTGTCCTGTATATCTTACAACCTTTTTGTACGTGCAGCCGTTGTTATCCATTTTCTGTGAAATATTATCCACAAAGGTTCAGAAAGTTTCATTAGGGATGCCATAAAAGTCAGCTAAACAATGTTTTACGCCTTCTCTTAAGTTGAAGTATCTTGCAACTAATAGAAAACACTTTATAGACCACTTGCTAAATGCGTGTGTAGCAGACAAGCAGTATAGGTGATTCATTTCTGAATGGAGTGATGATATTAGAAGAGTTAGAAGCTAATACATCTTTAATGATTTTTCCTTTGTTTTTGGCACATGAAACATTATTTCATGCATATTTTTCTGTCTCTGCAAAGCACCTCAATCTGCATTTGGACTCAGGTCATTTTTATTGAATAAGTGAAATGCAGTCTTTCACGCACAAGTTTTTTGAGAGACAATGGAGATGGATTGCAAATTAAAAATTTGGAGATGAGAAACACTTAGCTCTGTGATTTTTCCCCCATGCATCAGGCAAAGGGCCTTACAGGTAGACTACGGCTTGCAGAGGAGAAAAATAGTACTAAATAACTGAGATTGGTCATTAGGTGTACAATCTCATGAGAGATATAGCAACATGTTTTTCTTTTCTGGGATAATTAGTATGAGTCAATCATATGTAAGAGGAGTCTGGCTCACTTTCGTGATATAAATTGCAACACAATTGACTTATGAAACGTCCCCATGAAGATTTTTCATCATAGGCAGGGCAAAAGCAGTGGGATTTTGATCCTGCTGTAATTCCCGTTTTTGTGAGCTCTGAAACCACTTAAACTTCCCTATGCCCTACTCTTTGTGATACAGTAGCATATTATGTTAAATGAACTACTGCTACTTGGGTGATAAATTATAAAATCATAGTCTTTCTAATAATTTTCCTTTTTTCAAAGCACTAATCAAAGATTTCATGTATGACAGGTAGATGTGGAGAGGGGAGAAAGAAGAAACTGCACGCAAGAAAAAGGTTTCAAAAACTTAAGATAAAAAGTAGCACTAAACAGCCAGCTGGAAATTACAGTTCACAAGTTCGCGCAGGGACATTGACCCCTACCTAGTATGATCTCCTTCTCAGCCACTATCCTTTTCTAGTTCTTTGAAGTCTGTGGCAGCACGCTGATCAGCTTCGTAACAGGAATAGTACTGCATGCACCGATGCTTGTTGAAAATCTCATTCTACTTAGGCAAATAACTTTTTTTATTATTATTTCTTGTGGTTACAGGACCAATAGATAAATAAAGACACTTACTTTGTGTGGAAATGTGCTGAAATATGTGAATCCCATTAAGAAGTAAAACCCGTTTCACTCAAAAATGCAGATGTGTCTTTTGATGAGATGGGTGTTTGAACGAATATTGAAGAGAAGAAAAGACTAAATTTCAAAAACCTCTTCATTTCACAAATCATACAAGGAGATGACTGTTATGTTCCTTTTTTTTTTCTGGTAACTTAATAACTAGGGCACTCCTTATCGTGGACACATTCAATTTCTTCTTGTGCTGGAATCTTACAGATCCACGATCTAATGTCTTCATGCCTGTATATTCTGGTTCGGTAGGAGAGTTCTCTGACTCTTCCAGGGTTGCTCCTTCAATTTATGTAAAATAGTTAGGATAGTCCCATAGCAAAAATTAGGATATCGCCTAGCTTTATCCTCAGACACTCCCCTGGGAAGCAGGACTTCAGACTCTGCTACAGTTAATGTTTGTTCATTCATGGAATATGGAGTTTCACTAATAAGAGGTTTTTAAGAAATCTTTCCTTTAGCCAAAACGCCTGGCAGTCCTAGGAATATGGCTTCAAATATCACCAGGTGGATAAGGAAAGTGAATTTGGCTGTCCTGCAGTAGGGCCCTAATCTTTTGGCTCTTGAACAAAAAGGAAATAATGTTTTAATAATACCTGCCTTTTTTTGGCCCAGATAAACCTTTTTAAACCATCCTTACATCTATTTTCAAAATCAGGATTGCCAGGCTATATGTTTATCTTTAAAAATTGTGTTTACTGAAAAACGTGCCCAGCTCTGTTCTTAATGGAGTTATATTTTCTTAGTATAAAGTTTTCCAGCGAATCAGTTTAATCCTGTAAATCCTTAACATAGACAGGGCCTGTTTCAGCACAAGTACACACTGCTGTGTTGGCACTATTCTCGTAAAGGCTACTTTAGGTAGAGCAAATAACCTCCCTAGGGCAGCAAAGAAAACCTGAGGTATAATAATTTTCCAAATATTCCTGAACAGAGGTTTGGAAACCCTTTCAAAGAGCTTTTAATTTCTCAGCTGCCACCCTGTGTCAAAAACTTTAATTTTGCTTAGGGGTAATATGTAATTTGCCACCAAATGACCTTATCAAATTTTATCAAAAGGAAAAGCGATACAACTGGATTCCCTCAAGTAATTTCTTTGAAGCACTTTTAATATAATGTTCAACAAAGGATTTTTTTTTATCACTTTCTTTTAGCACAACTTTAGCTGGGACCATGTTAAATTGATGCTAGAACACTTTCATCTACCATAGCTCAAGCATTCACTTGTTCACTTAAACATGTCACGTTTGATTCTTAAAAAAACCTTTAGAAACATGTATTTAGAACATTTCTGCTCTTTGTACACCTTCTTTGATTTGTATATGGTAATAGCTGAAAACAGACTGATGAGTGTATGAAGGTAGTAGGCTGCAAGTTACTATCTCAGCCTACAAAAATACAAGGACTGTGTCTTGTTCAGAAGTTAGAAAATTGCCAGTACAACACCCCTAGCATGAATAGATTCATCTTTGTTTACTCAAAGAGTTTAGTGCAGGCTCGGAACCTTTATTTCCCTTCTTCCTGCAAAAGATGCAGAATGATTGAGATGGAAGAATTTAGTCTTTGAAGACTTCTGAACCAGCCCTTTTGCCACTGTCATGAAGAAAGATCCACCAGGAAATTTTGAGGCCTCTAATTCTGAAATCTGATTTTTGATCTCACATATGTGCTGAAAGTGGACAAAAACTGTGACAAACTTGAACATTCTGATAAGCTTGGTGATTTATATCCTAATAATCTAAAATTTGATTGTAACCAAATAACCATAGCTCTGTCATCTGTAATAAAAGTAGGAAAAAAGACAACTCTGGATTTGTGTGCATGTACATATATTTACGTATGTATATGTGCATATGTACGTTAACAGTTTGGTAGGGAAGAGTTTCCTTTTTCCTAAGATGAGGTCAGTCAGACTAGTGAGGGAAAGATGTCAAAGAGAATATGAAACTTCAAACACCTTGTCAACTTTAGAATATTAAGGGAGAAAGACTTTTAAATGGAAAAAGTATTATAACAGGAAGGATCTTAGGTGCTTCTGCAAGCTATGTTAGCAGGTCTTATGGTTTGAAGAACCCACAACAATATATTGTTGTTCAGACAATTATTCTATTCCCCCTCCCCAGCCAGGAAGGGGAATTGGGAAAAAAAATGAAGGAAACCCGAGGGTTGAAATATGAACAGATTTAATAGAATATTACTAAATAATTAACATTAATAACATTAAAGAACCCATATTGATCCCGATACCAATATAAAATATACAAGGGTTATACTCAGGCAATTCTGTCAGGAGGAAGCTGTGCACTCCCAGCAGAGGACAGCAAATGTCGGACACTGCGAGCAGTACGGCTTGGGAGGAAGGGAGGACCTCAGGGGTCCAGCACCAGGGCAAGAAATTCTCAGGATCACAGCCATCAAGGGAGAGAAAAACTCAACAACAAACTTTCCAATTTATACTGAATGTGACATTGATGGTATGAAATAATCCTGTTGGCCAGCTTGGATCAAGTGCCCAGGTCCTGCTAGCCAGTCCCCACAGCTGGCTAGCTCGAAAACACTGAGACCTTGAAACCTGCATACCATAGCTGGCTATAAAGTAGATATTTTCACAAAGTCAGACACTAGAGTTTTCTAAAAATTCAGTTTTCCCTAGAATTAGAAGAGACCTTACTGAAAAGTAAAATTACTGAAAGAGAAATTAATCCTGTGTCACTCAAACTAAGACAGCAGGTTTGTTCGTTAAAGAGCAGATTAATTTGTTTTGTTTCACACTACATTGGCTTATTTTTGTAGCCCTTCGCATAGAGCTCGTGGTGATGAGCTTATATTTTTCACTTGCAGTTGGGTCAACCAATTCATCATTTCAGTCAATTGAACAGCATTTCTGGTTTGTTTTTGTTTTGATTTCCAGGTGGAACGGTGCTATGGGGACAACCCGTACTTAAGTAAATTTGCATTTTAGTGGAAATGGAACTAGACATGTAAAACTGCGAATGGGGGTGTGTACTTAACCAACTCTTTTAAAGGACAGACCGATTAATCTTTTACAGCACTATGAATTACGTAAAGAGAATTACTAAGAAAAGGTTTTGATATCTGTGAACCCAATTTTATGACTGCTATTGAATAGTCTTTTCTATAAAGCTTGTGGTAAGAAGAGCTGAGGATCTTGCTTTCTGAATACTTTCATGTTACTTGTTTTTAAACATTTAATTCTGAAATAGAATGTTACACAGAAATCATTTTCATAGCGTTCTTAAAAATCTGTACACCAATATGATTTATGCAATATTTAAATAGATTGTTGCCTATCGATATTTTTAAAACTGGATACGATTACATATTTTAGGCTGTTGTCTTCTGTAAATTGTTCTGTGTATCCGCCTGGAGTTTAAACTTCAAAATTCATCAGTTTTGGGTCAAAGGAGCTAGCTGAAATGTTTCTTCCGTTAAGTAACCTACCATATTTGGTAAGATCAGATACAGCATTGCATTCTGTGTTGAGATCAGAAGCCAAATAACAAAACAAATACAAGAAAAGTTATTGCTGTATAAATTCTCTCATGTTTAGGTACTCATATCTCACTCTTTATAGCCAAGCATCCAGTCAAAACACTTTGCATTAGATTACAGAAGTAAAACTGAATTGCTTGTGCAGTCTTAGATAATACGGTCTATTTCACATGAACACTGTAAAAGAGAAGAGTGACTGAAACTGTCAGTTGAAAAGAAATTCAAATGTAAAAAAAAAAAAAAAAAAAGAGCAGCTGACAAGCACAACACTTTTTGAAATATTTGGTGGGGGTGGAGGGGAAGCCTACCAACCTAGTTTGGGGTCAAGAGTGTTTTTGTCTTGACCTCTTGCAAGTAAATAAATAAGGAGAGCAGGAGAATAGAACAAACCTGAGAAGGTGGCTAAGTGCTGAATCTTGGTTGATGAGTAGAAAACAACACATAACAATATTTCTGAATGTTATATCTGGCTAATAGCCAAGAGAATGATACTTGGGTAAAAAACTCCCTTCTCATAGACAGGTAATGCTAACATTCTCTACAGGCATTTTCTTGGTTGTTGCTAAAAAACAGTCTTCTGATTTTGAAAAGCTTTTGTAAAAAAAACAGATTAAAAATGGGTATTTTGAACAAAGAAATGTTAGTGCTTGAAATATTTTGTTTCACTTTTGTTTGTTTGTTTTAGAAAGACTTTTTTGAGGAAAATCATATATTAACTCACAATTGGAGAATTCCTGAGCAATGTATATTATTACTGTGATCCTGGCTTCATATGCAGTAATACTTAGGTAAATGTCAAACTATTTGATATTCCGGCTTGGGTATTTGGTGTTGGAATGTTTTCATTTACTGTGTCTAATAACCTAAATCCTATGTATATTTTAACTAAAAGGACCTTAACTTTGTAGATAAGAATAATTACCTTTCCAAGTAAATTCAGATAAGAAGACAGATTTAAAAAAGCTTTGAGGACTGGTTCAAACAAACCAAACAAAATTAAAAACCTCTTATGACATTTCTTTTGGTCTGTTGAATCTGTAAATTCCAATTTTATTTTGTAAATTTATTCACATATGAATAGTTTTATTCATGCTTAAACTTGACTTTCAAGAAACAAGACATAAAATCTGATTGTAATCCCCCGTTGCTCTCTAAAAATAAATGGAAAAAATAATCATAGTTTTGCAAAGAATACACAAAATCACAGACTGTACTTCTGTTACTCACTGGAAGGCAATTTCAGACAGAACTTGAAGGTCACATTTTCATCAACATTTATAAGTCTACTCAATATAGAAACTAGGTTTGCATTCATGAATTTAAGTTCTGGGTATGTTCCTATTAGCAGAAAAGCCCACCTGCATTGAATATAGAAACAATGAAAAATCATGGCAACAAAATGGATGCATCTTTTGCACACAGTTCATATACAAATACATATATGTAAGTATATACACACTTGTATTTACACACATGTGAATGTAAAATATATATGTAAATAGATATATACATACAAGCCACCATCTCTTTAAAGTCCTAGTTAACGTTATGCTAAGTACTAATAATATTTTAAGCGCTTTTATTAACTTTATTTTCAGTACTGTTTGAACAGATTGTAATTTACAAAATATTGATTCAATAATTTTAAACATATATCATTGTCTAAACGAACTGAACTGATACTACTTCACATGATCTAACATGACTGTTCCCTGTTGTAGACATGGCCACACTGAGCTAGCTACAGGTTTGAGTCTAGATTTGTGAGTTTGTCATGAATCCAGGCATGAATTAACAAGAAGAATTATCATTTGTATGTAAATATACTTGCAAAATAAATTTCAAGTCCAGATTTTGAGCATTTGACTCCTAATTGGAGAAATAAACAAACAAACAAATAAATAAATAAATACTACTGCTGGTGTTTCCTTTAATATCTGTAATGATAATGTAAAGAAAACAAAAATCTAATCCAGTGTTTTCATTTATTTGTAAAACATGACATGAGCATTGATAAATAATAAAAAATACATTCCAAGGAATCATTATAGGAAATTTTTTTGCCCTTAAAAATAAAACCTGTTCAGTGGTACGGTTTATATCAATTCAGACAAGGAATTTTTGTGCTCCAGTCATCTGATCATATAGGTCAAGCTCATTCTACAGGAATGAAGCTAATGTATTTCCTGGCTTTTTCAGAACATAAAAATGGACAAATATTTACATATTCTTCCTGGTAATTGATGCATCACAGAATTATTCAGTAATGATACTTCCTTGTATGAATATGTCAATTGTTTAAAACTAAGTAAAATTCTAAGTTAGCAGATATCTGCTTCCATCAGACATATAAAAAATAACATACAGGACGTAACTTGACCAGATGAAGTGATTAATAATATTTAAAATATTAAACAATTAAATAATAAAAATAATTTAAATATACAAAATGGATATTTGATACATTGAGAAGTTATTGTTTGTACAGATATTTTTTCACCAGCAATTCCTTGAGAAGCAAGTATTTTGGACAGCATCACTTCAAAAGCCCTTTATTTTAACAGTATACAGGGCTTGACATTCCTGCTTGTTTAATCTCTGACTCCCTAAATATTTTTTAAGTTTTGTTACTAGTGAGACAGCTGTTTATTCCTCTCAAAACTGCAGTTATGTTAAGTGCAAATTAATTTAATGTTGTTCAGAGAAATGCCTAGGCTCATTTAGGGATGTCACAAGCAATAATAACCTCAATCTAACATAGTAATATCTTATGTCCAACCAAATGCACATTCAAGGTGTAGTAAAAAGTCAAAAATAAAATGAATGAGTAAAGAAAAATGAACACTATTATCAAAATAATAAATTCTATATTAGAAAATTTAGTTTAATTCCAACATAATTGCATGCAGTGGTATGGGTAATTTTTATGTTCATTAGTCTATACACATGTACTTAAAAGAAATTTGTATGCAAGAGGATAGTGTATCTGTAAATCAAAGGAGCATTAAGAAAGTAAAAACACACGTAAGTACATTATATATGAAAAACATAACAATCAAAATGTAAATGCCAGAAAGGATTGAAAGGAGAGGTTTAAATAAGAAAATTAGTGAAAGAAGTAAAAATGAGGCAATAAAGGAATAAAATAAGTCTGACATTTGCTGTGGTTTAAATGATTTGATAAGCTTGTAAGGTAAAATCCTATCTTGACTAGAAATAATGCAAAGCTCCCTCTCTCTTTAACAGAATCAAAATTCCACCCCCACTTTTTGCATTCTTTAATCTATACTCTGTCATTAAGAGATGTCATGAGAAAATTAATCCCTGATATAATTTAAGTGAAGAAAAGGAACTATGTATGGGATGCATTTTGTACCAATCTTTGCTACTTCCTTACAACACCAATGTAGGTATTTGAAATTACAAAACTCTATTACTGATCTCTTATTCATTGGCGATATAACAATGAAAGAAGGCTGAGACAATTTTACGTGATTTTCTTCCTTGAGTGACTAACTTATTCATACTTCAGACTTAGAAAATATGGGTAGGATTATTAAATCAAGAAAACATTAACATTCATGTATTCTAACTTCCACAAAAAAAATATCTTACCTAATAATTAATTAGATTGTAAACCGAATATCCTTTGAGATTGGTACTCAGATGAAAGTGATCAGGTTGCTGAAAATCAGGATTGAGAATAAGTAGGAGCAAAAGTGTGACACATAAAAGCAAGAGCTAAAACTGACTTTTAATGAGAGGGAAGTTAATAGCTCATTATAGAAACAATGCAGGAGGGACTGGGTTACAATATAACTTGTATGAGGCAAATGGGGTGAATAAATCGGAGCTGTCAGTAGGCGACGGCAGGTTTAAATCATGTAGTAAAAAAAAGCAAGAGGAAATTACAATTATTTGGAAGATTCACCTTTGCCCAACAGAGTAAAACTTTATAGAAGGTAGTATCCATGCTCGCCAAAAGTACTGCTATTAAGATCAAAGTAATAATTTTGTCATTTTGAATAGCTGATCATTATAAGCAGAGATTTCCAAGCAACAGTATTCCATTTGTTCCTTTGTTTCATGTACAGCTGTGGAAACTAAGATTCTGAAAATACTAATTATTTTGGTACTCTAATACAGAGGTTAACGCTGTGGCACATTCAAGTGATAGTTAATCATATGTGTTCTGTTTGGTTGGTTGGTTTTTAAAGTAATTAATACAGCACTTTTTAAAAGCAATAACGATTACACTATAGATGTGCAATCTTTGTCCATGAAATATTACCTGAGACAGTCTCTATTCAAAAGTCAGCATTTGATAGTTTACTGCGTAATTCACTCAGAGATATTTGAAAGGGTGCTGGCCAGAATTTTTTTCAAAGACTTTTCTTTGAGGAGAAAGTGCATTTTTCTTAGAGTATAACTTCTCTGTTTCTGATACATGCTAAAAATGACTGTTTGCCAGCAGTCGGTGAGAGGGATGTAGTTTGCGGAACCAGATTTCTAAGGAAAAATTGTGCCACTTGTAAAAATGAGAGCAATTTCATTTACATTAAAAAAAATTATAAAATTAATGCTAGTTATTTTCAAACCTGAGTATTGGACTATTTCTGACAGAATTGTCTTTAAGAAGGTATCTACACTCTGCCTGTAAACTAACCCAGTCATCTCTTCATCTCTACACTAATACAACTCCTTCCTTAAAAGACAGAATAAAAGAGGAAATAAGAACAAAGTTCTTTTTTCTTTGAAGCAATTGAATTATAAAACCTGATTGAGGTTTTTGAACTCTCCCTCTTTTTTTTTTTTTTTCAATTTGTGAAAACTACAGAACTCCACAAAGGCTATTAAAATAAGCATAATTCCTATATTGCTCATAACATATGGTTTTGTATATATCATTGTGATTTACTCGTCCTCAAATATTTTCCTTGACCTCAGTTGCCAGTTGTACTGGAGTTTTCAAACCCATTTCTCTCACATCCTTCCAATGTGCAAATTAATTCAATATGTTAGAATATTTCAGGGAAAAAAAAGGTCTTTTATTTTGATAGAGAGGTGGTAGAAGCTATCACATGTATGTCACTTCTTTTTCCAAAGAGAATAGATGGCACTTCGGAATATCGTGCAGAATAACGTGTTTCTAAAAATGCTACAAAAAGGTCAGCGTGAGAACTATTAATAAGGTACAGACCTTCTTTAATCTCTCAGAGGTAAGGAAGATAATTGAAAAAATAGGTCATTGTGGAATTTTTAATCAAATGTGATGTATTTACCTTTGCCAGTCTGTCAAAGTACTCCTATTTTACTAGCAATTTATTCTGAGAAAAATTATTTCCCTGAGCATTTTATTACATACAAATTCAACATGCTGTAGGTAAAGTAAGAAGTCTTGGCTGCTGTGGAGCTATTTTATCACCTTCCTGATTGTCTCGGGTTCCAGCATGTGATCTTCTTTGTAATAAGAATCCTGCCTATACACAGAACATCCTTTATTATTCTCAGAGTGTATAGGGTCTTTTTTTTTCAGTTTAAAAAAAAAAAAAAGCAGCAGCTTTCATACATTTTTGAAACCGTATCCCGTAACTGATGGCAGTATAAATATGCCTAACTGAACTACATAATGTCACCTGGCTTTTATTGGTTTTTAAAATGGAACAGAATGATGCTACGAAGACTGGTGATGGTAAAAGTCTCTAAAGCAAGGTCACATATGGGCTACTGGGGGACAGAACCGTCTGAATCTTTGAGGGGCTTCATGGGAAGAAACTGCAGCATAAAACACCTCTGATTAAGTTAATGCTATTGAGATAAAAATTAAAGGCCTGGTTCACCTTTAATGTCACTCCAGTTTTTCGTCAGTGTATCCCAGTGAACTCAATTGAGTAAAGTTGATATATGTCATTTCCATCAATTTAGAAACATTTATTGAATTGTTTATTCACTTTTTCCAGTGCAGAGAAAATCCAATCATTTCTTCTATTTCTGCTCGCTTTATTAGCAGAAAGCCCATTAGCATTTTGCCAATAACTTAACAGGTTGTAAGTTTTAATTCGGTGTCTAAAATGAAGCAGTCCTCCTACATTTTCTGATTACAACAGCTTTTACCTTACAGCGCTTTAATGTACAAAAGTACCTAAATAGGTGAGTGCAAGTAGTCCTGCTTATAGTCCTACACTATGAACCAACTGTCTATGAACAACATCAGTTCTTAGAGCTGTCTAGCCTGATTAGCACAATAACGAAGCTGAAGAGGGGTGTTTATGGTCTCACGTTTGACACCACAGTAATGTAGTTTGACACCTACCAGACCAGGCTGGCTGAGAGAAAGTCCCTTTCCAAACAACAGGCCTTTTTTGCTACAAGTTAATGCTTCAGTCTGAAAAGAATAATACTAAGAGAGAACAACACTTTCTTCTTGCTATTGCTTTTCCCTTCATTTTTTTTCTTTCCTTTATAGAGATATTTCTGTATTTTATAATTACACATAAAAAGTATTGTTGTTAGAGGAGTATTTGATTAAACATTCAAAAGCTAATTCTTGCTAATAATCAAAATAACTCAAAAGCTAATAACTTGCTATCTATCTACACCCATGATAGGTGCAGAACTAGGGCAAATTATGCGGTAAACTGCATGGTCATATACTATTTTTTATTTAATTGCAGACATCCATCCAGTTTACCGAATGAAACAGAGGTTAAATAGAAGGAATAGGATTCATTACAGACTGCAATATTGTATGTAATGCTTTTTGTAATAAATAAGCACAAAAGAATTGAAGGGAGGTTGCACATTCTACCTTTACTGGGACATAAGCACATAAGAGTAATCATATCAGTTCAGACCAGGTGTCCAACAAGCCCTGAATCCTATTTTCAAGAGTGGACAAATACTTAGGAAAGAGCACCAGGAGAAAGAAATTGTATAATGACACTCTTCCAGCCACAAGTGATTTTCAGCTTAGCAACTTCTTGAGTCAGAGCTGCTTTCTCTGTGTAAATAAACCTTGATTTTTTTTTAAGTATTATATGGATTTATGTAATTACTTTTGCAATTCTTCGGTATTCATAATAACTCATGGTAGAGAAATTCGTGGCTTAATTAGGTCCTGTGTGAAAAATCACATCCTTCAGTATGTTTTGAATGTCACTTACAGTCATGTAATATCCTCTGTTGTTTTTATTAGAGGTAGAAAATAAGTCACCTGCACTTCTCACACTTTGCTAGACTGCTCTCTTTTCCTCCCTTAGTCATTCTTTGTTTTTCTAAATGGCAGCACTCCACAAACATCAGCTGTTCCATGCCTTTATTTTCTTTGAGCATTTCCCAGTTTTCGTATACCCTTTTTGAGATGGAACCACCGAAACTGCAAGAGGAGTTCAAGATGAAAGTTGATGCATATTTGTAGAATGGTGTTGTTTTCTCTTTTGTCCTCTGTTCCTTCCTGGATGAAGTCTAGCTTTCTTTCACCTTTTACCAAAGGTTTCCTTTCTAAGGCATTTCACATCTTTACTACAGAATTTTCTATGAGATCACTTTGCAAATTTGTCATGTTTGGGTAATATCTTTCCTACTTTGAATGCAGTACTGTCAGCAAACATTATTATTTCAGTAATTCTAATAGTTCCAGACTATTCCTACTGATGTGCTTAGTACAGATATTTAACTTAAAGTCTTGGAGTCTCATAAAGCTGCCTAGAATCTTTTCTAGTAAGTGACAACCCGCCATCTGCCTTCCAGTAGAACAGCACTGGACAGTTTTGAGAGAAATTTTATATGAGGTCAGTATTTCAGTTATTTTGTCCTTTGGAAATTTTTGCCTATTATCTTCTGATCCTCATGATCTATTAAGAGTTCTTGCTGGCTTCCACTGAATATACTTTAACAGCAAGTTTTTAATTTAAGACAAAATTTCCCGTGGGCTGCCTGTGTTCTGACATGAGTACTTTCCTTTCTGCTCCTCTCGTTCTGTAAAAAGATTTCTTACTATTTTTCTGACTTTTGGAAGTTGGTCTTCT
>VYZM01004880.1:171045-198265 GCA_013398915.1 Dromas ardeola | reverse complement strand
TTTATCTTTTCTGTATTCGTCATATGGACACAACTTAATCACTCGTATGAGTAATGCTTCCTTATGCCTAAAAAACCAGCCAGATCCTCTTGTTTTACACTGCTGGTGTACTCTTGGTCTTTGCAGTATTTTTTTGACAGATGAAATGAATTTTTCTGTGATGGTTTTCATTCCGCCTGAAAAGATTTACTTTGTTGGGTGCTCCTTTTAGCATCTTTTTAAAAACCTTTCTCTTTTTTTTTTTTTTTGTAGTTCCCCTTTTTTAAGAAAGTTAAACACAACCTCTGTGCTTTTTCTGACTTCCTTTGCTGTGACGAGGCTGTATTCAATGAAAGCACAGCATAGTTACAAGAATGGCTCCGTGGTACTTATTTTAGTAGAGTTACTTCTCTTGTGTATTCATTATTTGCCTTGTGAAACAGTCTTGCAAATGGTATTTCTTATGCCTGAATGCTTGACTTCAAACCCCACCCCCCAAATATTTGTAAATGTTTTAAAGTATTTTTCAGATAGATAATAAATGTAACTGCAAAGTGAAATACATATGGGCTATCACTAGCATTGAGTTCTTCAGATCTAACATGCAGACTTGGGTTATTTGAGACTGTAGAATAATCTAGCAATAGATGTTTGTATTTTGTCCTGCGTAGATCAGAGGAAGAGTTGATGAGATACTTTACAGCTGAAATCCATTAGAAAAAGTAGGAACATTCAAATTAAATTTGTAAATCCTGGATGCCATTCCAGGTCTCAATCCATTTTCATTCCAGACTAGACTCTGATCTCCTCTCAAACTTGATCTCTTTTGTTTCATCCCATTCAGCATCTTCTTGCATCTACCTCACTACCTGCTTTTCCCAGTACTAATTTCCTTGCCTGATTATTTTGTTCCTTATCTGGTGCATGTGGGCCTGTTGCTTGTTCTAGTGTTCCCTATTTCCATTCTCTGCTTCCAGTATCTCCCAGTTACTGAACTCAGTCCTTTTCCTCAGAAAGTTCCTTTTTTTACCCTTTCCCACCTACACTTCTGATACATACCCAGTCCTAGCATTCCTCCCAAGCTCCTAGTTCTACCTCTTAAAGTAACATAATAACATTAAAGTAGTATTTGTAAAATGTACTTGTTTATTCTTAATTCTCAGCTTTACCCTTTCTCTGATCTCAAACTCTTCTGTAGCCAACTAGCTATCCTTATCCTCACCATTTCTTACAACCCTGCTCAGACTCCCAGTTCTAGCCTGCCTCTAGGCACCTAATCTTCCCCAGAAAGGCACAGACTCTTTACTATAAGTCTTGGTCAAAGTTTTACACCGCCAAATTCTATTTAAACCTTTCTCTGCTGACCCGAGATCTGGTTTTCATCATTCGTACATTCAAATCTTCCTTTTACACTGACATAATGTTGAAGTGAGGTGAATTTGCAAGCAATTGGAAATGGGACCGTTTCATGGTATTTGTTGGCCAACAGCAGAAGGTGAAACCAGCTTGCTTATAAAGAGGTAGTGTTGCTTAAGGGGGAGCACAAATAGATTAAATAACAAAATATCTCATTGATATTGAAAAGCTGTTAGGTGCATTGTGTAAGGACACTAATACGTGTTTTACAGGCTGGCTAGTTTCCTTAATTGGGAAATGGAGCTTTAAATGAAAGAGACTGTGTTTCTCCCTACTTAATACCCATCATGGAGCAAAAAAAAAAAGACGAACAAAACACAAAAGAAATATTTACATCATTTCAAACTGCATTACCGTTTTCTGTATTGCTTGCAAACTTTGTAAGTCTAATGATCCCATTGTGAAGTATGAGCGACTTAGATTAGAAACCTGATCATAATATGCATCTTTTTTATTTCTGGCTAAATGTAAATCTAGGGATTCTCTTACTGGAAGAGATGTTTGTTTTGACCTTGAAATTTGTCTTACAAAAATGTTTCACAATATACTTTTCAGTAAACTTTCTTCACTAAAATAATTCCAGAAAATTATCAAAATGGGGATCACACACAGTTAAAATTAGGTTATTAAAAAAAATCTGTTTACCTAGCTGCAAGTAAGACATCCTTTGTTTACATTTCTTTCCTCATTTCTTAGTCCATACACAGCTACAAAGGAAAAAATAGCTGCCAGAATCAGAACCTGAACCCCTTATGATAGTGGCCTACCAGTAGACCTCACAACGAGCAAAACCTGGTTCTGAGCAGTAAAATGCATATTAAGAGACAATTATGGGCAAATTCATATCTAAGGTTAATTGTAGCTTCTGGCTTTAGGAATATTTAGGAGTTTTTGAGTTGCAGTATCATGCTTACATGTTTATGTTGTTACTTTTATTTGAACTGTATATATGAGATATAAGCAAAGATAATTATATTTTCATTTATTTCTTACCTTTACCTGTTGATTATTATATGTCAAACCTTTCCTTCGTGTAGGTGCCCCATACTTGAGGTGCATGTAGTCTGTTGGCATTCTGGAAAATTTGCACTATCATTTTCCTACAGAATACATGGGGGGGAGGGGGGAGTGGTGTGTGTTGGGTTTTGTTCTTTTTTTTCTTTTAGCTCTAAAGTTATTTTTAAATCTCCTTTATGTGTTTTGGTCTTTTTTTTTTAATATGTGCAATAGATATTACAAATTAATATAAATCTGTAAAACGTGTAACTGATTTTTGATTGACTCATGCAGTCATGTTAATACAGGTAGATAATGAAGATACAGTAGAACAAATGTTTCGTGGTCATAGACTAGCTTTTTCATTTATTATGCTACTATTTCCTTTTTCATGTGTGCAGACAAATAATGAATAGCAGCTTTTGTTTTTTCCTCTGCTCATGTCAGTGTAATTGTGGTGAACATCACTGCCTCTTTTCTCCCTAAACCCAGCAAGAAGAACAATGCTACCGGTTCTGAGTTACATTGTTTTGGTTGCAATAATGACTGATTTACTTGGGGGAAAACTGTCAAGTCTCTAAATTATGAATGAACACAAATCTATATTATTAATAAGACATTGCAAATATGATAATTTAAAGTGGTGGCTTTAGAAAACAATTGTTTCTTTAGAGTTCTTATTGAAAAAAACAATTTGCCATCTTTAAATGATGGAATTTTTCACAAAATATGAAAGAAAAGCACAACTTTAATAGCATCTTAACATGATTTTTGCCTTTGCCTCAATGTTCTCTACCTTTTTATAAAGTTAACTTTTATTAATGTAAGAGACAGGAGAAGTCTGAGGAGAGAGTAGAGACACACATATGGTGAAATTAGCTTTTCTGTGCATGCAATTATAACATATTTTTCAGCATTTGCAATTTAATCATATTGAATTGTTCCTTCTTGATGAAAATCATGGGGAAGATGCACATATGTGTATACTGCCTCTCAAGTTTGAAAAAAAATCTAGGGAGTATTATGCTGGTGTTTCGGTGCTGCACAAGAGAGGGAACGTTAAACACGCTCTGCTTTTCTGCCGAACATCGTAGAGAAAGGATGGTCTCACAGTCAAGAACAGTCTCTTCCACACATACCGGCTCTGAACTCGGACAAGTAAATTGCCCTCTCCATGCCTCTGTGTTTCCAATTTTAAATTAATGGTGTTGATAAATTCCCCGCATACATAAGGTGATGTCAGGCTGTATTTACTAATTGTATGGCACTGTTTTCAGATTAATGGGGTCACCGAAGTAATATTTTCACTGGAGACTCTCATCTGGGACAAGGATGTTTGAGTGAGCTTTTATAAGAAAATTGGGCAATACAATTGTGGTAAAGAGAAACAAAGATTATATCACTTACCTTAATTTTTTTTATTATTTTTTTTTCCAGTCAAGCTTCTTAGTTTTACTTTGAATTTGTTTGAACCTTTAATAACTCCTCAGATTTCTTTTTCCTGTTTGTGTGTGTGTGACAGATGCTGTCAAGGAGACTTCCTCAGTTAGATAGCTGCAATTAAACTAGTAGCACTGATAAACCCTGATAGCAATCAGGTGAGGTGTCTTAATTGTAAGGCATGAAAACAAGATGTTTTGTTGTTTAATGGTTTGTTGGACATGTGTAGGGTGTAATTATTTAGCGGAAACAGATTTTATGCTAATGTCATTATTTCTTTAGATACAACTTTGCTTATGAATCATCTTCCATAGTTTGAACTTTGTAGTTAATAACAATACAAGGGTATATATAGTGAAAAGCAATTTTCAGAGGCATCTGGCTTTATTTTTAAACATTGGTCTCTCTTGCATATTTTTCTTCATTAACAGCCATTGGAAGGTGCAGAGAAAAACTAACTTTGACAAGCAGTAAAAATATGAAGCTCTGTTTTGCTAATCATCAATTTGTTTTGAAATATGATTTTTTTTTTTTTTTTTAGAGCAAAATTTGGGTTTTGGAAAGGAATTTTTATGATTGCGTGGAGCAATATCAGCTCTTTCCTCCAAACTATTTGGTCTTAATTAGCACTGAGGTAACTGCTGTGAAGCTAACATAGGAAACATTTGGATAAAGAAAAAAATGTCCAGAGTCTTTGTATTACTTTTCTTCTTTTGTTACTATCACTGCCCAATTTCTAATGGGATTTTGTCAAATTAATGGGCTAGTACAGACAGCATTGACAGTGATACAAAGAGATAACATCCTTTAACCAGATTGTGTCTATTGAATATCTGGGCAGCGTAGACAAAGGTTTTATAGTAGCCGTATTTCCATCCATCTGTGTACATATTTTTGCAGGGCTGACTTTATACATGAAAGAATATGGCCAGAGTCCAGAATTTTTCAACAATTTTCTGGCATGGAATTTTGAGAAGCAGAGCATGTTATGACATTCTTCTGGCTATATGTCTTACACTTGGAGCAGAGGTATAAAAATACTCTGAATATAAGCAGCAATTCAGCAGCATAATGCTACTTTGCTGACGCATGTCATACTTCCGTCTTCTTTCAAATGCAAGGAGACAATACATGAAAGACAGAACCATGAGTCAAATATTTGTCGGTAGTTATGCTGGGCTTCCCTTCCCTCCATTAGACAAGTTATGCTGAACAGAGTTCGAGGAGAAAAAGTCAACTTCTCTAAAACAGAATTTCGTACATTTTCACCTAGGACTGAATGAGAAGGCAATTGAAAAAGATATATACAAATGATGATACTGACTTTTTAATACTAATGAGGTGAATACAGCTATAAGAGAAGCTAATAAAAATATTTTTAATCCATTTGCTTGAAAGGTAATAAAACCCCTTGTTCCTTGGTGGAATAAAAGTGCAATGCAACTATTAAAGATGTTGCAGGGAGAGGGAGATCTAAATAACACTGAGACGTCACATTTAGTAGAAGGATTAATGGAATATAAGAAGCTCAAGAGGTTATAAGACGCAGAGAAAGTATATATTGGCATAAGTTTTATTTAAGTGTTAGACAAAATACAGTGTCATCAAAACTGAGATGAAGAAAAGGTCTACAATGCTAGGATAAGTAGAGAAGATAATTACATAAAAAATGTATTACTGTGTGAAATTTAAACTGTGATCATATATAATGGAAGGCTTTGTTATACAGTGCAGACATGGCGCCTTTTGATGCATTAGGACAGGAGAAGCATAAGCAGTGCTTTGAGCAGCCAAAGAAGACATTCTGCTAAGAAGCAGATACATCTCTATATTAAAAATAGCTGCTACATTTGGTTCATTAAAACTTGCCACTGAGGGAAATGATATATGGAACATTTTAAATATAGGCATCTTTGAGTCTGGCTTTTTGAGAGTCAGAAGCTGAATGTAAATATTTTCTTTTAAAGATGATTCTTCCAGTAAGGGGAGATGTCCATCAGCAAAGTAATGCAGGAAAACTCACGGTCCTACTTGCCACGTTCAGTCTGTCTGAACCATACTGGTTTTATTCTTTCCACTTTGAGCGCATCTGCGTTAGCATTTTGGTTTGGATCGGGAGTCATCTTTTGCTGTGAATCTCCTGATTCACATCCACTTACTTTTGGTTTTAAAATTGAGTGATCTTGGAGTTCATGAACTGTATTTCTCTTGAATGATGCTAAACCACAGGTATGATGCAGGAGCCTATCTGGTACACTGCATCCACTAATGGACGTTCAGGCCATGGGAACAAACCAGAGTCAGCCCCCTGCCTTCTCATATAGCGTGGAAGTTGGTCCTCAATGTCAACTGTTTTTCTTTATAAATTTGCTCTTATTGGTGCAGGCTAGTTACTGAGATAGACATAGCCTTGGTGTTGAGTAGTCTTCATCTCATGATTTGAGGACATGACCAAAAAAAAGGTCTCTAAAGCATTGGGTTTTAGTAAACAATTAGGCATAGTTAATGGAAATACCTATAAAATATTTATTTTTATCATTAAATCTTACAGATTTTTGTTGCTTCCTTAAAATAATCTTCTCATTCAAATTTTTTCATAGTTAATATCTCCGAAAAAAATGTTGACATTGAGAATATCCTCAAAACTTTTGACAAAGAAAAGGCTTATTTCATTAATAAAAGCCTTTTTTTTTTCTCCCTCTATTATTAACAAATAAGGAAAAAATTACCAAATATTACTGGAGCTGTAAACACTCTGTTTATCTAACCGAAGGAATGCCTGTGTAATTTATTCTAGGCTTTTAGTAGTGATTTTATTTGCTAAACCCGTTCAGTCATTTGTCTACTTAGAACATACCACATTAAACTAACAGTGAATGGATGTAATTCGCGTTAATTTAGTGCATTGGGGTAAGCAGGACATGAAAACGTTAGTGAAAGCACTTATATATTGCGTAACTGATTAATCTGTAGTAGATGGTAGAGCTTATTTTGGCTCAGCAGACAGTTACCAAGGACAATTGGATACCAAGTCTAAAAGTGGGGTTTGAATGATTTGTTCATTTTACCATTATACATATTTTATCTTGTTTGAGGAAAAAATAAAGAGCAAAGACATCTTCTCATAAAAGCACAGGAAAATTCTCATCAGCACTTTATTATTTTTTCTGGTAAGGTAAATATTTTCTATTTATCCTATTGAGGGAAATTAAGGGGCTATGAAGTTTTAAATTGTGTTAAACCCTGTGAGCCATATGGGAAACAAAAATCTCCCTAGTTAGAGAAATGGTCTTAGAAAAAAGTAATTAAATTGCAGCTAAAGTACTTTCAGGAAACACAGATTAGTGAATCCCCCAAAGAAGAGAATGCATAATTTTACGTAACAGTATCACTAAATCTGATGATAAAAACATAATGTGAATTGAAATTATAAATCTTATGATTCATTCTAAAAAAATTGCCCAAGCAGTTCTCATCAGAGTCTTCATATTGTCTCAAATGCCTTGATTTATGAAAGCCACTTTAAAATCCTGACTGTGATCCTATAGAAAATAAATAACGATAAAATAATTTAACAAATGTTTTAATGCAGTATTCATACTAACATAAGTTCTATCAAATTGTGGTGGGGGACCCTGGCCAGATGCCAGAAGCCCACCCAGATGCGGCCTCACTCCCTCTCCTCAACAGGAAAGGGGTGTGGGGGGGGAAATAAGATGGCAAAGCTCCTGGGTTGAGATAAAGACAGGGAGGTTACTGACCCTTACCATCCCTTACCATCAGGGGCAAAACAGACTCAACTTGAGGAAAAGTAGTTTCATTGTTGCCCATTAAAAATAGAGCTGGATGGTGAGAAACAAAGACAAAAACTAAAATCAGCTTCCCTCTGCTCCCCCCTCACCTTCCCCTTTCTCACACCCTGGCCTTACCCTGCTGAGAGGGTGAAGAGACAGCAGAAAGCAACAGCATTTTTCTCCATCCCTACGCATTACACTGTTACGTAGGAGACTTACACAAAGCAAAGACGCAGATTGTCTTTCAGCAGCTTTCCACTAGCCAAAGAGCACCACAAAATTTTTAATTCGAGATGATGCGTACCTGCCACAGTAAAATACTTCTCTGAGATACAAAGTCAGAGCTAGAAGTGATTAGAATTTTCTGAGGGATTGGTTTTTTCATTGATAAATACTGTTACCCGAGTTTATAACAAAAGCAAGTGTGCCAGTTCCTGCAGTGGTAGATTTCATATCAAAATAATGGAGGCCTCCATTCTGAATACACAATAGTGTATTGTTTTTTCTCATTATGAAGTTCAGGGAAATCTTAAATTCAGGAAAATAATTTACCACAAAGCTGTAGTAATAATGATGACATGCAAACTGCCTTTTGAGGAATTACAGAGGTGTGTTTTAGGACTAGGTATATTCTCTTTGCAGGATGAGGCAAATCAAAATAATCTGAGAAGAGGTATGTATTCGGAAATCACAAAGCCTATGTTCTGTCCACTGGTATTATATGACAAAGTTCCTCAGTTCTGGCCATACTAAGTAACAGAAATACTTAGCAGATTAAAAAATCCAGAAAATTGTTTAAAATATGTGTATATATACTCATGTAGGTGAATGCTTGCAGGTTTATGGTATAAGTTTGCAGAGCGAGACTCCACCTTCATGTTAAAGTTTTGTCTTGAAGGTGACCCAGTTACTGTCATGTCATTCACATGTGCCAGCGTTAGATTTTTTTCTATGTAAGTGATCAGTGCTGAGCATAAAAAAGTTACGAGAAACAAATCTAGCTGTATTTCTTAGTACCGGGTTTTATTGTGTTTATAGAGTTCTTGGCTCTTTAAAGAGGTATTAGAAGGCAACTTTTCTGCTGATTACCACTAAAGTAGCTATAGTTGACCTAACTCTTCTGATGAAAACTCTTACAAGATATTACTGAATCTTACTCGCTACTAAAAAGGCCACGTAAACTTTTTTTCTGAGAGGTAAATGCACACTCTTCCTATTTGAGAAGCTCAAACTTCATTATCTCCGTGCTTTTAGGTTCACTTTCTCACTACCCTTATTTCATTTTAAGTAATCAGATTTAGCAGACTGCTACCACCCTTAGGTATTATGCGTTACTCCTCCACTCATTTTGCCTCCTGTATTTTATTATGCTAGCATTTCTGGTTGCTGCCCTGGAGGATTTCTTTTTCATTATTTTGACCGGAATTTGCTTATGTGTCTGTATTCGTCTGTATTAAAAATGTATGTATAAAGTATTTGTAAATAAGAACAAACCGTGAGCTCATCTCTGGAATCAGCACAGCGACACTGCACATACACTGAAACATGAAAGACATAAATATGAGCATTTAATGTGGTCACTGGTATAAAGGAATGCATGGGATTAATTGGCAAAATAACACCTGGGAAGTGATCTAATAAGGTGATTTTTTCGGATCAGAAGGAAAAGGCTCCAGCATATCACAGCTGTTCTGGGAAAACTTGCAGGATACAGAAGTCTGTCAGAACAATAATGGAGTATGCTAAATACCAAACCAAACGATCAGCCCTTCCCAGCCCACACATGACTTTTAAAAAGTACCTTCAGAAGGTATAGTGCTCTATTCAGAAAGACAGAAAATATCTATCCACAAAGAGTAGATATGAATATGATAGTTTGACTGTTTGCTCATTCTCATTTTATATATATTCAATTGCCTGTTCAACCTTTTACATATCAGTTAACTTCCCTGCTTGGAGATTAGGAAAATAAATATGAAATCATGTTCTTTCTTTTATATAGCCTGCATATTTATCATTCCATCTTTTATTGTAGCCCATCTCCGTTGTCACTATTTTCATTCAGCTTTTTCTTGCATATGCCAGTCTGTCTTCTAATCTCTGTTTTCCCTTAGGTCTTCATATCAATGCCTTCAACTATCTTATGCATAACAATCCTTGGGTTCTTGGAAACCGTGCTGCTCAGGAGCCAGAGGAGGCCAGTCAAAGATGCCCTTCTCACGTGATCTTTGATTACAAGGTAGGCCCACTGCACAGATTGCCAACCAGACAAGCAATCCCACATCTGGACACCTAAACTCTGATTATAAGATAGGCATGCGGCCTAAAGGGCTCCAAGACAATCAGAAAGGGTGGCTTCCACCCGTTTCAGAGCCACCCTTGTTGGAGCCCAACGAAACATGTTTCCACTGAAGCATAACACCACTGTGTCTGCACCAGTTGCATCAGACCCAGGTTACTGGGTGGTCTCATGGCTTCTACTTCAAAAAAGCTCCTTCCTCGCCAGCAGAGGTTGCTTCTACCCTGGTCACTCTGAGTGGAGTCGGACGTACCAAAGGAGTAGGATGGGTTGAGATCATGTGGGCAGACAGCATGCCCACGGAATGGCAGGGTCCAGGCTGCCCATGGGGATGGGGCCCCAGGTTGCCTATGGTGACAGAAGGATAGGCTGCTTTGGAGAAGGAGAGGGCTCAAGAGCAACAGGGAATGCTTATCTGCTGCTGAGCCTGGGGCTTGGGGGAAAAAGTGTCTGGATCCCCTTTGCTACTTCTCATAATTCTGTCACCTGTCTCCTACTTACTTGCAGTCCCTTTGTTAATTTATTTACTTCACATTTTGGGTTAAAAGCAAAAGAGGAACTCTATGCAGATTTCAGTAAAACTGCTATAATCCAGACCGCAATGCCAGCAAGTGCCTAAGACTCTTGGGAAGTGGTCACTGAAAACTCATTTGTATCAGCTCAGTACTGTGTGTGGGAGCACTGAGCTTCCTGAACAATAAGAAAAAATTCTGTACATAACTTAGATTGTAAAAAAAAGCTCATCCTTTCTCATTTTATTCCCCTTAATAGTCTGAGGTCCAGAGGAAGCCAGTGTGATGCCTAAAGTCCAAGCCACTTACTGTAGAACCTTTTTCTGTGCTGAATTTCTCTAAATCGATGACTAGATCCCCAACCCCATTTTGGTAATCTCATCCCATGCTACTTTTTACACAGGCATTTAACATTAGCAGTATTTTAGAGGATGGCAAGAGGCTCACTATGATATTACACAAAAAGTAAAAAATCCCAAGCTTGGGGAATAGATGCTTTCTTGTTGTTTGATGATTTGCTTCTTTGTTCATTTGTTTATGGTGTATTCAAACTAAACAATGGGCTAGGACTCACACAGAGAAGGAAAAAATGTGACAGGGCAGGGGGAAGGGTAGAAATGGCCACTTTAAATACCAAAGAATTATTTTTTCTAACAAAGCTATAAGAATGCCAGAGATGATCTCCAGGCTGTTCTTTATATGGGGTCCACCCTGCTGTGTAGTATTTACTTTGCTGAGAGCTTGAGACCCTTGTAGAATATGAGAGTGAAATAAAAGCAAGAACCAGTGATCTCAAGTCCTGTTCCTTGTCTCCCCAAGCTTCCCTTTCTCACCCTGTGGGAAGGGATGATAATTGAAGACCGGGGAGGCCTTCCAGAGGAGGCCTATAGCATATATTGGTTAGAGAAGGAAAGGTCACAAAGGCAAAATCATGTCTGTGTGCACAGCTGCCTGAGTGTTGACACAGGATTATCCCTGTTTCTTGCACCAGTAGGACTCCAAAGTTCATCAGCTGAGAGCAGCCTTTTGGGCTGCAGTAACCATTGTTCTGTATCAACAGGACATGTAAGAACAGCATGATCATTACCATACTCCATGACCTTTCAAACCCTATAGATTGACCTAGGAAGCTGCCATAGAGAGAGCTGAAGCATGGCGTTGCACGTGATTATGTAATTGTTAACAGAAGCTTTGAGTTTATACAGATATTAAAGTTACCTTGGGAGAACAGAGAGTGTCCCTGGCCAGGGAAAATAGCTGTGATACCAGCCCTGTCTCTCCCTGGGTACAAACACTTATTTATCTAGTTGCTCCCCAGGTCCATTATGAGGAGCGGATTTTTTTCCTTTTCCTCTTTTTTTTTCCTTTTGCTTGGTATCATCGTGATATATTAACACTTGGTCAGCAGTTACTGCAGGGCAGTTTCTGGATGGCAGCCTCTAGCCCTGCAGTAAAGCAGGCCTTCATCAGGCATAAGTTACTTGGGAAGACAAACATCATAACTCTGAATGTCTCCCCTTCCTCCTTCTTGCCCACAGCTTTTATCACTGAGCATGATGTCATTATGGTCTGGAATATCCCCCTGGTCAGTTGGGGTCAGCTGTCCCAGCTGTGTCCCCTCACAGCTTCTTGTGCACCCCCAGCCTACTTGTTTACGGTGCAGCATGAGAAACAGAAAAGGCCTTGATGCTGTGTAACCGCTCAGCAATAACTAAAACATCCCCATGTTATCAACACAATTTTCATCACAAATCCAAAACATACCACCATATGAGCTGCTGTGAAGAAAATTATCCCAGTCAAAACCAGTACACTAGTGCATATGCAGACATCCCAAAATACCCACACAGGTTGCAAACTGTGGGCAATACTTGGCCTGTGGTGCAGGGCTGCTACATGAGTGCTAAATTTAAAATAACTCTATTTCTGGTGTAAATAAAGTGAATTATCAAATCATAGGCAAAAAAAAAATACCTCCATCCCAATTCATTGTGCACCAAAAAACTTTAATGTGCAAAATTCGAATGAGTTACAAGACATCATCCTTAAAAAGCGTGAGCATTTGAAGCACATCAGACCTATATATGTGAAAACATGTGTTTCCTCTATTCAGCAACCTTTGCTCTCCCTTTTCAAACTGTCCTTTGTTGCAATGTTATGTGACTTAGAAGACTTGCAATATGCAGGCCAACCTTGCTATAAAAATCAGGCCTCACAGACAATACGAGTTCCTGAATGGATCTTTTCTGCAACAAAAATAATCAATGAAAGAGGAAAAGTTAACAGCTAACTGCTGGCTTCAGGAGATTAGAAGTAGCAAAGAAGAGGAAGATCTGTATTTCAAGTTCACAGAAAAATGCATACCTTCAGAAAACAAGATTAAAAATATATAAAATAAAAAGAAAGCATAATGACTGTTAAGTGCTTTTTTTTTCAATTTTCTTGGCTTTTTTTCTCATTTGGTCAAAGACAGAATTGACAGAATTAATGTATATGAATTTAATATGTATAGTGTTTGAAATGTTACTGAGTAGAGATCTTGAGTCTTCATTGCTTGATTTCATAAATACCTATCAGAATACTATAATAATACTGAAAAAAATGTGCCTTGTGAATGCAAGTTTTTAATGTCCACATATTTTTCCTGCAATGATTGCATTTGAACAACCTTTAGTGAAATGTAAGAAATTGCTAAAGCTCCTGCAAGCTTCAGACTTGTCAAAGTCCTTTTCATTCCATGTGAGTAAGAGGAAGAGATGAATGAGCTGTAAGCCATTTAAGTCCGTGCGGAAGGTAAAATGAAACTACCACTTTCAAAAACCCATCTACAAATAACTTTCATGCTAACTAAATTAGACCACATGGCAATGTCGGATTTGCTGTCTAATAAAATCCAGTAAGAACCACACACAAAATATGACCTATGCTTTTCAAGAATTCACATTGAGTCAATACACCTGTCTCACACTTTATCTCGAAACAGTAATTACAAAAGTACTTCACTTTTACATTAACATCAGTCTTTAACAATCAGCAAAAGCTTCTGTTTAACTTCCATATTATATGTGAGCATCTGTAAATACACGAAATACACAGTAAATGGTCACTTAGATCAATGTCAGTTAGAAAACACTTACATCATAGGTGCACACCTGCAGTGACCACCATATGGCATAATTTTGTTGGCACGGCAGTTAAAAGTGGGGCTCCAAAGGTGGGAAGTAGGAGGAAGCTTTGTTTACTCATTTCCTGCCTACTTTCTTCAAGCATGCAACAGGCAACTTTATCATTTAGAGTGCTAAAAAAAACCCATTCAACCTTGAATGGGTGTCTTTGCAAATATAAATTTGTTCAGGCATGCCTCTGTAGATGTTTAGGTTCAATTCTTCAAAGCCTATCACCGGACAGGTTATGAAGAAATGGCAAAGATTAAGTTTCAGAAATTAAACTGAAGACCTGTTTCCTGCATTTCCTACCAAAATGTGAATGCATAACTGGTGAGGACAGATCTGTAGTCCATTTACAGAGATATCTTTTCTTGGCAGGCCTTGTAGAGGGCCAGGCCCTGGGCATGGATGGCTGGAGCAAGTGTGGTCAAAGTCCTGGCAGAAGAGATCTGCCCCTTGCACAGAGTGCTTCTTGAGCAAGGCTGGCAAAGGCAACCTAAACCCAAGACGCTAAAGGAAACATGAAAGGAAAGAACAGTAGGAGAACAAACATCACCACCAACATTCATGTTCTTTCTGTGGAAAGCTCTAACAGAGATTCTGCTAGCTATATGTTGATCTGGCATGGAAATGACCGCAAACTTAGCATGGCAAATTTGTAGTGAACCCTGCTACGCTGATCTGTAAAATAAATTATAATTTGGGTAATCTGAATAAATGCAGTTAAATCTCATTGGTTTCTATCAAAAGCATGAGGTCAGTTAAAAAAATACACAACTCAAAACCAACAACTCTGAAACAAAAATACCCCAAACGCCCAAACATTAACAACAGCTACGCTTAAAAGGAATTGTTCTGAGATAGGCCCATCAATCACAGAATCACGGAGTGGTAGGGTCGGAAGGGACTTGAAGCCTATTCAACTTCAGCCCCGTAGGCTTGCTTATGAGTCCTTTCCAGGTATGCACAATTGAAAGAATTTCCTGTTTAAAAATTGCTAACCTCTTTAATTCAAAATGCATTTCATTACCTGCTAAAATAATAATAACAAATTAAGTATAGTCCCATGGTAGTGCTAATAGTTGTTTGTTGACTGGCCACATTAAATTCCTGGTGAGAGTGAAATTCGTACTATAAGATTACTTCCCCTGATGCTTAGCAACTTGATTGCTTCTTCCAGGACTTACCCCAGCTAATTTGCCTCTACAAGTAAGTTTAGAATAGGAACAAAAACAATGTGAGGGAAACAGTGACTTACTGAATCAGTTTAGGAGGGTTTTATAACTCCTTCTTCTGTTAACAAATGAGAAAGAAAAGTATGCTTTTTCAGGGTGAAATTCCCTATTACAGCTGAATGGACAGCTTACCTCCATCAAAAGATCTCATTCCCAAGTCCTGTCTCACAGATACTTGTTTTCTTGTCTGTGTCCTGTACCGATTCTGATGCTTGTCGGGACATATAGTAGTAAATTAAATTTTCTAAATTGGCAAAGAAACAAACACCCACTCCTCAAAACAGAAAAGCACTTTTTCCTGGGTTAGGGGTTAGTTTTCTGCCATTTTACTGACTTGATCAGGTAAGTTTCAAGTCAGGATAAAATTAGCAAAAGAATAAAGTAAGCGGTCATAAGACTTTTCTCTTTCAGAAGCAAGCTGACAATTTGTTTCCAGCCATAAAAAGAAACTCCAATTCATTTTCAAAATAGTCAAGTTAATGACTATACAGTTTATACCTGCTCGCTGCTATTTTCAATACCAGTTTCGTAAATTTTCCTAATATTTTGCTTTTTTGTTTAGTGTGTTTGCTGAGAGACATCTTTTTCTTGTTATTAAAGCTTAATAGGAGTTGGAACTCCTCTCTAAGTAATTCTAGAAAGACTTGTTTAATAATCCATCTAAAAATCCACCTAAAAAATAATGTGGGGATTGATTTTTTTTTTCTTACTTGATTTCTAAGAAGTTAAAATGACATAAATAAGATGTTTTCTTTTCTTTTCTTTTGAAGAACTTTTCAAATTGACTATTTTGTTTCCTGTGAGCTAGTTAAGGAAATTGATTAAGCATTGATACTTAAATGATTTCTTGAATTGGTAGCAGTTTTTTTTCCATGCAGAAATGTGTCCTATTAGTAGTAATCATGTTTAACCTTGCTGCATTAAATACAAACAACTTCATTTTCTAATAGTGTACTAACCTAAGTAATTATTGTTTGAAATATTTGCATTAAGTATATGATATCTGTAATCACACACTTGAAAAAGTGTTTGTCATCTTTAATAACTGCTAGTAGGCTTTTGGACATCTGTTTGATGGGATATCTTCCAGAAGTTCCCTAATTATAAATGTGTTGATTAAAATTTGAAGGTTTTTTTGTAACCCTTTGTAGAAAAAAACCCAAATAATTCATATTAGAAAATCTTTAGCCCCATTGCTCTCTTTGCAAGGGATGCTGTGGCAAAAAAGGGTTTATGACTGTATTGATATGGCTTATGACTCTGACAATGCATACTTCCTGAACAGAAAATTTCCATTTGGTGTTTTTTAAAGAACTCTCTTAAAACCGTATTTGTCTTACAATGACTGTTTTGTGGAGATAAAGATTACATCTGTGCTAAACTGCTTTGAGTTTCATTTATTTTATTCTTTTTCAAGGAGCCTTGTTCTTGAAGGAGATGCACATATTGGTTGCAAGCGTGTTGACAAAACAATTCCTCTCTTTACGGTCTTTTGGGTTTTATACATTCATAATGTATATAGGTCAGTTAAAAAATTGTTAGATGTTTTACCCAAAGAACAAACGCAAGACATAAAAATCCCCCAGAATTTAAACTATGACAGTAGTTATAAAAGCTCCACTGCAGAGCGCTTATAACACATTTACTGGTTTATAGTCATGGATGTTATCTCTGCTAATAGCTGAGATTCATCCTAGTGTGGCAGAAAGGAAAATTCTCAGAGAATTCCTCTGAATAGCTATCATCTGATCACCTGATCATCATTTGATCAGATGACCAGTCAAAACATTAATATATGGGTTTTTTTCAAATGTTTTGAGTACAAAGATAATTTTAAATGTCCCAAAATGAATGACTGCATATGTTTACCAGTATGTTTAGCATTATTATAGTATAATAACTTTATCTGTTACTGTATTTGTGTTAGCAGGGAGGTTTTGCCTGACACCAGGTTCATTTTCAATTTTCTGTCTCTTAAATGGTGCTAGTACCGTGCATGAATTCAGGTTGTCACACAAAATACATCCGAAGTCTGACTTTCACTGGAGAAATTCTTTTTCTTTTAGTGGGACCAGAAATGCTCAACAGTTCCCCCAGCATAATAATCGGACTAAATTCATCAGTGCTGAGGCATCCAAAAAGAATGATCCTGTGGAAATTGAGGCAATGAATTCCTTTTTGTCCTCTTTTATAATGGGTAGCACAAGTATTTCCCAGGGAATTTACAGGGTCCTATTAATAAATGCTTATTAATTTATTTAAAATCCCTGAAGAAAAGACATTATGGAATTGCAAAATGTTATCATTCCTTCTTCAGAGTATGAGCTTCATTCCTCATTTTGCAAGTGGAGCATTCCTTCTGCTTTTCTGCTGGCTAATTGCCAAAGTGGGAAGACTTTTAATTACCTGCTAGAGTGACAAGGGCCATTAGGCAGCTTAGGGTGCAGCTTCTCTTTGAGAAACGGGTTCTTCCAGTCTACAGAGGATTATGTGTGCCATCTACTGCACATGAGTCAATTAATAATCTGAAATTTCAACTAAAGAAGGGAAGGATGAGCTGTGATGACATTATGTTAATTGATTCCTGTAGTTGTAATGAAGTGAGTGATAGCACTATATTCTAGAATTAGTGCTTCAGATGGATTGAAAATATTAGCTGAGTACCATTTCTTCTAAAGCTCATTTTGTATATCTAACCTCTGAATAATGATTTTTATAGTGTTGCCATTTCCTGCCATGTATTGATTACATTAATTGAAAAGTGCTGTAATATCTCAGAAAGAGCACAGGAATTACACTTTCATCTGAGCATGTTTCTTATGTAAACAGAAACCTTACTCACCATGATACTCATATTGACAAGTATTTCTGTTATTATCCTAGAACATATGATTTCTGTTTTACCATTTCCTACTATACCAAAACACTCTATGTTCATGTGATTCTCAACAGAAGTCTTTTGAGATATATCTATAGTGTTGTTCAGTTTGACTGACTTGCTCTTAGCATTCACTAACACTCAAGAAAGGAAAGAAACATGGAGAGAAACCATTTTCCACCTTGATTTTTGAGTGCTTTCTCTATATTTTTTCCACAGTGATTCAGACACTAAATTAGACATGCAGTACTATAAAAAAAAAATAAAAAATTCAGAAAATGTGATCCTCTAAAGGCTGCACAATATTTACTGTCCGGCCTGTGTGATATTGAGCAGTAAGAGCTGGGTGTATTATGTCTCATGAAATCTTCTTGTACCTATTTTACCTATAGGTGAGACTTTCTGGCTAAACAAGTCCCCTGATTACCTGCAATTCAGATATTCCCAGTACATGCTGTTATGACACAGTCAGATGGAAATGTTAATTATGAATTAACTGAAATCAGGCAGGCTTAGCCAATAGTAATATGAGTCATTTATATCAAATTGATTTATTTGGATCTTTCCAAATATTACTCACAGTTGTGAAGGAGTGAGAATGGGTTATGAATAGAAAAAACAATCAATTGCTCTTGAATAAACAGTCAATTATAGAAATGATAGCAGTAAGCAGAGGTTATCACAACGACTGCATTTATCAGACGCAGGTGCTAAGATGGGATGTAGCTGCGAACCCCACAATCAACAAAGCCAGCCTTTCTAAGCAATCAGTCAGGTATTATTTTAGTATAGTCATGCCAGACAAAAGTTGGGTACATGATGGCTATTTACTAGGAAGGTAAAAATCTACAGAACCTTTCTTAAGTGGGATAGTACTTCAGTTGTATTTTGACTATTAGTGAAGCAGTGGACTTTCTTTAATAAACTTGAGAACAATACTTACTGCCTTGAGTTCTGGTCAGAACTGTGCTACAGGGGGCTGGCTTCAATGGGAACACAAACGACAGCGCAGCGTGAGCCCACAACTGCCAGAAACCACCGTCCTGAATTATTTCTAGCTGTTTTTTACTGTGGTGCTCCCTTTCTGGAGCCTGCACCAAAAAGCAGGAGCTTCCACCACCAAGGATTAGTTCTGCAGGGTGAGCACTGGTCCTTTCTCTTTTGCCCCAGTGCAGCCCTCGCTATCTCCTGGTCCTGCCTCCATGGCCTCTTTTTGCGTGCGTGTTCTGTTCCTTTTGGCCTATTGTTCATGTTCCCACTTACTTTCAACCCTGGGATACTTCTCACTAGGCTGCATCTCCAGTAAAAGTAAAAGCTCTCCAATAGGAGAAAGGGGCTTTTCAGAGTGGTACAAGGTGGAGGCTGGGGAAAAGAAAACTCTGACCTAGTTTCTCTTGACCTAGCTATTTAAGAAAGAGTATTGCTCATCACAGCAACATCGACACAGCATGATGTTAGTCTTTGACTGGCCCTTGTACCTATTAATGGGACACAAAATAAAATTTGTCACAGCTCAAGTTATATGATGCAGTCATTCTCTGGTATGAGGAAGAAATAAAGAAAAGGGCTCTTTTTAGTGTTCTTTTTTTTTCTTTTGTTTTTCTTTTTTTTTCTTTTTTTTTTTTTCACTTTGCTACACTGTTCCTTGGAGCTCTATAAGTAATTCTGATATTTTATTTCTGGCAGATCTGGAGGCGTCTACCCTGAGATTAGTTTATATTTGAAGGACGGAACACTGCTGTCATAGATTAACTTAACACATGCAGCCTAGTTGCACTTTCATTTCAATGGGACCTCGTGGGGTATTCAGTAGGAACATTCTCGTGGGTTTTGGAGGAAACCAACCGGTTGACCTGGTTGCACAAAATAACCCCACATCAGAATTGTTAGGAGGCTTGTACACTGACTGGTTATGTTATATCTTAAAATGCAGGGTATAAATTCTTATCTCCTGCTCCCCACTGAGAGATTGAAGGGTTATTTAAATTTCATCTCTTCCTCTGGTAACAGTGGGGAAAGCTCACGTTGCAGCTCATCGGCTTGGATTAGACTGTGCTCCATGGGCAGGCCACCAGTTGTAGCCATTTTCCCTTCAGACTATATAGGGAGGTGGAGGAAGAGGTGTGCTAGCCATGCCACTGGAGATATTGAACGAGGTCGTTTTTTCATTCACACAGTCAATGTGTTTCAATGTGCATCGGGAGCGCGGGGTTTCTCAGAAAAAGAGAGAACAGAACCAAGTAAAGGCTCCTGACTCTCCAGGGTAGGGACTGGGAGGCTGTGCTGGGAAGGAGGAGTACTGCATTACAAACCAGGTCCTCTGCTGTCTCTGTGTCTTATATGACAACTCTTAAACGAAAAATATAAAAGCAGTCCCTAAAACACTTTTTTCCAAGCAGAGAAAAGGAGCACTCATTGCTCAGATGGGGAGTCTGGCGACTCTTGTCTGTACTGCCTGCGTGCCATTAATCCTACATTCTAAGAATTAGGTTGTAAAATAAATTTGGATCTCATAAAATGGCACTTCCCTTTGGTTTAATCTAACAGTCTTGATTTTTGACTTAGTAGCGTGTCAGAAATTATTAAATGAGAACAATCTTATCTGCTTCAGGTATATTCAGCCCTTCACAAGTGATCTTCCTCTTCTGGACATGCCATCATACATATTTTCTAGATGGAAAGTATAGTGTCAGCATCCCATTGGTCATCACATATGTCCTTTAGCCAGACAATAGCAGGTAAAGGATAGAAGCAGGAGGAAGCTCCACAGGTGAGCTTTGTCTAATTTGTGCCGAGTTGGATGCAGTATGTGTATGTGTGGGAAGCTTCTGTTTGGTTGTATGCTCGGGGGGTTTTGTTTCTGTTTTTAACCTCGGGCAGCTATTTACCTTTGAAAGCACATTTGCAGGTCATTTTTGTCTACCCAGTCTCACTGTCACCACTCTCCACAGTCAGTGAGTCCCATCTGGATCTCAGTAGGAGATCTAAATGTTTTATTTTATACTGCTTTCTTGAGTCACAAATGATCTTACTTCTGGGGTGACTCAATATTTGTATCACTGCCCTTTCATGCCTCCCATGTCCCTGGAATATCCTTTACAAAATGTTTTAAATTCATCTTCAACTTTCGTTCTATTATCCTAATTTTGCTGCTCACAGAGAACAGTGAGAAATTCTGCACCAAGTTGGTAAATGGTATCTAAATCAAGGCAGGAATGAGATTTCAGTGTATAGATAGATTTCTGTGAGACAGAAAAGAAATAAGAATGAGGGAACATTTTCTTTTTGAACATTCCCATCTGTTTTGAAATAAAATACATGCAACCTTCGTAAGTGCGGGAGAGAAGAGACTGTAAAGGACATACAGTATTTTTGACACACACACACACACCCCCCAAAAGAAAAGATTATTTTTTTTTTCTGCAAAGGAGCTGTTAATGGTAATTGTTAGCACCTACGTGGAATTTTATTTTTCTTCTTTTCAGACATACTGAGCCCCATTTCAGCAGGAAATAAATAGCTTATTACTTTCTGGGTCAGGCAATAGCTAATACAGAGATTGTTGGCTGCAGAGATGAGGCCTCTCTATATATGGAAAGAAATGTGTGTCATTATTCATTTCATTCTAGCTGTATTAAATTATTTTAGAAGTGTTTAATTAACAGAGAGGTTGCATTTCTCCAGCCATTTTTATACGATAGAAGGCCTTTCTTTTGCAATGGAATTAACTTTGTACTCTTCTAAAGCAATCTTACTTTGCAAAAGTTAGCTAGTACCAAATCTGTCTCTTACTGCCAAGTAATGAGAACATAAACTTTTTTATTGAAAGACCAGATAGATGAAGCAAGTGCTCCCGTTTCCCAGTAGCTTAGCTCTTGAATTATCTCTACTAGTATAAGCAAGAACACAGGTTACATCCAGTTAGCCCTATGAATCATGGAAGGAAAAGTGGGAAAGGGTAGTCTACTAAAGTTGTCAAGACTGGGTCAGAGACGGCTACTCAGAAACAATGTCAGACAGCCTAAAAGCATTGTTGTGAGATGATTATAGAGCTGGAAAGGATAGAAGACAAGTATTGGATTCAATGTGTCTATATGTGTCAAAAAATACAGGAAGGAATAAATTGTGGCAGGAGAGACAGGATGGAAAGGAGCAAAAGACACAGAGCTACAAGAAGCGTGGAACTCAGATGCATGGAATTCAGGAATTTTTCTTTTGGGTGAGGTTGCTGAAGATTTTATTCCTTCCAATCACTGTCTGAGAAATAAAGGCACAACCCTAGCACGTAAAATAGCCGAATCATGTTGCAGAAAACCTCCATTCCTAAGACAGTTTTCCAACTGGGCATTGCAAGATTAGTAAGATATTTTACCTCAGCAATTTACATTGCAAGATTAATAAGACATTTTGCCTCAGCAATTTATAATCTGTATCATTACAATACTACTGGTTATAAAATATTCTTTGCTGAAGTCTAAAAAAGCCCCTCATTCACTGCAGAGAGCATGCTGTGATACTGCATCGGTATGTTCTAACATTACTACATATATGTCACAGTAAATGCAGAACAAAAGAAAAAAAAAAAAAAAGACCTAAAAATATTTTTGCAGAGTCAATAAATTGCATCACTGCATATTTAGCCAACTATGGAAATGCATAAACAGTCTGTCCTGAAGAGGAATACCATTTTTACTATAGACAAAAATACTCACTGCATTATATAACATAATGCTTGATATTTTTCTGCATGGCATTTGCGTGTGTATTTATATTCTTTATGCTTCTCTTTATATGATGCAGTCATCATGTTTGGGATTGGTCTAATTGAAACATTCAAGACCCCATTTTAAGCTGGCAGTTTGACACTCCAACTCATCATGACAGCAAAAAATTAAAGTGCTAGATATGGACATAATGCAGCAAAAGATTTCTTTAGAAATACTGTATTTTGTTAGCCCAGAGATTTTTTTTGCGGCCATTGGTATATTTAAATGTTTTGCTGATCCACCTGGCCCACACACACTCATGCATGCAAAAGCCATTAAAGATTTTTTTGCCCCGTATTGTTTGCTGCCCTTGGCAAACACCTGTTTTGTCCATATGGTAGAATAGGCCCTATCAGTATTAGTGTTTTCTAGCAATCAGTATTAGACTCATTTAATGTCCCCCCTCCCCAGATCAAAAAAAAACAAACCCACAGACTTAGTTAAATTATTATATTTGGGGTTAAAGTAATTTGGAGGCTTCTTTACCTACTCTTCTTATTCTATAATTTCATATAGTATTTAAGGACATTCTTTGCAGCAACTGATAAATCCATTTGCTTTTCCAATAAGTGAGTTTTAAAAAGTGTATCCTGAACGATCTGATTTTTGCAGTGCTCAAGAGTAGCTGTTACAGTGTTCTTTTACCTACCTAGATGCCTTGTGAATTTTTAACTCCAAACGTTACACGGGTTCTTAACTTTCATCATTTCTTTTAATGCTGAAGCTCATTTACATCACGAATAAACATTAAAATGAGGTTGGAGAAGACCTTGCTTAACTGGCACTGAATGATCTTTTTAGTTTTGCAGATCTTTGCTTATCTAGTTGCACGCTGTTACTTGTGCCACAGCCTGTAACATGCTGGGACCTGCAACTAATCGCTTAATTGCCGTATGTAAAGTCAGCCGATCGCTTCCTGGCATTTCTGGCTTTACACAGCAAGGTCTGTGTGCAGGCTTGCAGAGGGGCTTGGTCTGAGAAAGGCTTGGGAAAGACAGCAGCTCAGGGTGGGATACTGCTGCCTGAGCGCTTCAGGCGGTCCACTGTAGCCAGGCTTGAAGGAGCAGTTCAGGCAGGCGCTGCGGGCACAGCAGTTTCTCACTGAGGCTCACGTGAACGTTCCTCTGCATCCAGAAGGTGTGTCAGGAGCATCTGGGAAACGGAGGAAAGCTCAAACTAAATAGCTACTTTGTGTAAACATCTTTGGGTTAAATTAACTATCTCTGGTAGTGATAAAACATTAACGGTATAGGGTATTTCCATCGCAGGGTATTAAGAAGAGGTAGTAGCTCGTGTGCAGATATAAATGTAACACCTGAGGGAGTTAAGGTTACAAGGTAAGGTGGTGCCAGCCCTATTTTTCAACTGTAGACAAAAAAAAAAACCCAACCAGAGCCCAAGAGAATTCTTTTGAATGTTTCTTTTAGAACAAGAAGGCCTTAAGATTACCCTTGCTGGGTAGCTAAGGCTTCCTTATGCTTAGTCTAAATGACAGCCTCCTGCTCCTTCCAGTATGGGAAGTTTATTGGGGTTGAATCTGGCAAATTGAAACTGGCTCAGGGGAGGAAGGGGAAAAAAAGTCAGAGAGCTCTTCTATGGAGGCCTTTGCCTAGTAAACTACTCCCAGGAGACTGGCTGAACTGGGAAAGGTCCAGGCAATCCTAAGGGTGGTGCAGAGCAAAAGGGAACACATAAGGGCATCAGACTCTGGTCCATTGGAACTCATGTCTGTGACTCTTAAACTTTGTTGAGCAGGGACAGAAAAAATGCTAGCAAGTTATTTATAACTCAGACTCTTGTGTGAGGCTGCTTTTAGCTGGTAATGTATTGATTGCAAAAAAAGATTCTAGTTGTAAAGTAGCAGACTTTAATGAAGGTTCTGTCTTAAATCACAGTATACTATGAAATTGCTTCATATACGTTGCTAAGAAACTTTCTACGGGTAGTTACTGAGTTCATAGCTATGGGATATATCATTTGGTACTATCCATAAATTACCTAGAGCCAAATGTGTAAAGAGGTAAAGCTGGAATTATATTATTGGACTACTGTAGGCATTATTAACGCTAACCAGAGTAACAGGAACACTATCTCCATCCCTGATTAACAACCTAGCTTATAGAGTCATAGACATTTCTAGCAAAGCTCATCTATCATGGGAATTCAGAATGATAGTGGTCCTGTCGTTGCAGATAACTAGTACACTGCCAATGCGTGGCAGTGCCCTAGCTGCATCATTTATGAGCATAATGAGGTTTAGAACATTTATTTACAGTTATGGTGATGTACCAGAGTCTCAGATTGCTATAATCATTGGAAAACTGACTACAAGAGGTGTTCAGTGAAGAAGGCATGGCATATCTCTTTCATCTGGTACTCAGTTCTGAGAAAGCAGAGCTACAAATAGGAAGACTAAAGAATTAATTGTCTTTATTTGTGGAACTGCCATACACTGACAATCTTACCTTTATCCTTTCAACCTTGAAGAAGAAAAGAAAAGGAAAATGAGCCAGCCTTTCATTGGTAAAGCCTCTGACCCCACAGTGCTGTGGGGGCACGGGGTCTGGGGCCTGGGGGGCCAAGCCTGGTCCTGGTCTGGGTGGTGCTGGCCGCCCTGACCACCTGGGTGTGAGTGATTCTCACCTCCCTGGGGTGATCTGGGGTCGTGTGATACCATCAGCTCTAAAGGCGTGAGCAGCCACGATCATCACAGAGGACAGACCCCAGCCCTGGGTGTCCCTGGGGTGGGGGGTAGCCAGCAAGTCCTGCCTGGAGAGGGCAGCGGGGTGTGCTGAGGAAACATATGAAAAATAAATCCAAGCAGACCCCAGTTTTAAGGGGGAAGAAATTTCTACCATGAACACCAGATTCTTCTTGACAAAGACCTCAGGATGCTGGTGGTTGTTGCAAAAAGCCAAAGTCAATCAATAAACGCTTGCAACCTAAGTAACTGCACAGAAATGCAGGCATAAGAGTATGAATAAAAGTTTCTTCTCTGATATTAATTTCCTCAAGTTGCCGCAAAGTAGGGTTCGTTGGAACTTTGGTGAACTCTGTATTCTGTCTCTGCTCTAACTACCTAACTCATGCTTTTGTTTAATTGATTATTAATAACTAGTCCCCAGATAAACAGCACTTCTCATCAAAGCACTTTGCAAAAGAGCTCAGTGTCATTAACTTCACTTTGCAGTCAGTGAAACTGAAGCACAGAAGATGATTGCTGTGACCCTGCTCTGCTGGGGTCACAGCTAATCCATACCACTTAATCATTTAGCTACATGCTGGGGTTAAAAAATAAAAGCAAAAAAAAAACTTAGAGCAAAAAGAAAAAGCCTTTTTTAAAAACATCAAATGATTGACAAGTTTGTTAAGAATCATGTGCTGTTTACTACTTAAACTTTTAGTAAATCAATTCTGAAACTAGAAAGGCATAATAAAATCCAGAAACATTCTTAAGTATCACAAGTGGTATTCAGCCTTAAAATTTATATTTTGCAAACAACAAATCTTTGGGTAAAAAAATCACTATTTGGTATTACGTTTAGTGTCAGTCATTCTGTGAGTGGTAGCTAGCTACTAAAAAACAGGGACTCAAAGCTGACTCAGCCTACAAAAAAAAATTGCAATTAATTTTCAATCTGAATTGCATACACAAGCCAGAGCAGTTTTCTTCCTAATGTTACAGGATATATTGCTGCATAGCTTGCAGTATTACAAAGCCAACCTCGCCCATTGTATTTTGTTTAAAGAGAATTTGTTCATAGTATTGAAACCGTAATGATTTCTAGACTTAAGGAGGGATTTTTATTTTTTTTTATTTCTTGTTCAAAATTTATTTGAGCCAGGGAAGAATGGGAGAGAGGGAATGACTGTGAATCTAAATGAAAATCTGAAAGCTTCAGATTTTGTTGAGGGAATTCCTTTCTGGTAAAGAAAAAATAATATTTTATTTTTTCCATCTTCACAGAGGTTTCCCTGAGAAGTGTGTTTGTTTTGTTTGGGTTTTTTCCCAATTTCAGCTTTGAGAGTAGGAAGTTAATTTGGCATATACCTTAAGGACAGGCAGCCAAATAATCAGCACTTTGACTTTTAGACAGAATATTGCATTTTTCCTACAAAATTGATTTTGTTCTTGTTGTTGTTGTTTTTGGGTTTGTTTTGTTTTGTTTGTTTGTTTGTTTTTGTTCCCCAGGAAAATCAGATTTACTTCAGCTAAAGCATGTAGTTTGTTATGCCTTTGGGGGAATTAAGAAGTTTCAGGTTAGGAAATAGTGCTTCAAAAACTGGAGCTAAAAGGAATGAAATGCACATGTGCAGGAAGCTGGAGATGCTACTAAGAGAGCTGGAGTGTTTGCAAGAAGATGTTATCACAATAGCTGACAGACCAAAGGTGCTCTGATTGCTGAACCTAAACTGCATGCACTAAGTCCTGCTTTTTGGCCTTTTCCAGTTCATGGGTTTGTACACATTCTGCTGGAGATTTTTTCGTCTTAGCTTAGACCTAGCTTTCTGGTTCCAAGCCTATATTTTGAAGTATTCTCAAATTGGTATACAGACTTATTGTGGTGGCAGTGAAATTTTTTATTTAAATAAATTTTAATAGCAGCTCTTTCAACTGCTCGTGTAGGCCTGCTGTATATGGATGGTGTTACGTCTTTGTCAACTGGACACATTTTCTTCCATTCCTCAGTGGCAGAGACAGCTGATCAACTAAAACTAGGTATCCAGATTAAAAAAA
>VYZM01004880.1:145507-160260 GCA_013398915.1 Dromas ardeola | reverse complement strand
TGGACAGGATTGAGAGGTCAGCCCATGTGAACCTCATGAAGTTCAACAAGGCCAAGTGCAAGATCCTGCACGTGGGTTAGGGCAATCCCAAGCACAAATACAGGCTGTGTGGAGAATGGATTGAGAGCAGCCCTGAGGAGAAGGACTTGGGAGTGTTGGTGGATGAGAAGCTCAACTTGCAGGCCAGAAGGCCAACCGTATCCTGGGCTGCATCAAAAGAAGCATGGCCAGCAGGTCAAGGGAGGTGATTCTCACAATCTGCTCTGCTCTCATGAGATACCATCTCGAGTACTGTGTCCAGCTCTATGACCCCCAACATAAGAAGGACATGGATGGGTTAGAGAGGGTCCAGCGGAGGGCCATGAAGATGATCAGAGGGCTGGAGCACCTCTCCTATGAGGACAGGCTGAGAGTTGGGGTGTTCAGCCTGGAGAGAGAAGGTTCAGGTAAGGCCTTACATCAGCCTTCCAGTACCTAAAGGGGGCCTACAGGCAAAATGGGGAGTGACTCTTTATCAGGGAGTGTAGTGATAGGACGAATGGTAATGGTTTTAAACTGAAAGAGGGGAGATTTAGATTAGATATTAGGAAGGAATTCTTTACTTTGAGGGTGGAGAGATGCTGGAACAGGTTGCCCAGAGAAGTTGCGGCTGCCCCATCCCTGGAAGTGTTGAAGGCTGTATTGGATGGGGCTTTGAGCAACCTGGTCTAGTGGGAGGTGTCCCTGCCCATGGCAGGGGGATTGGAACTAGATGATCTTTAAGGTTCCTTCCAACCCAAACCATTCCATCAGTCTATGATTCTAGCAACAGAATGAGTGTTGGGGGTCAGTCTTTATTCATGTATTAATAAATAATTATTAATACATTATTATGTAATAATTATTAATAATTATTAATGTTTAAATTTTATTAAAGAAGAAGCAGTTGTTAAAAGGTCTCCCATTATCTGAGAGGTGGAAGAATGTGTTTAACAGCCTTCTGTATATAAAAGGGATATGAAAGTCCTCAGTGTATAGTGAATCCTGTATTTTTGTAAACAACTAGAATAGTAGGAACCACTAAAAACTGAATTAATTAGTAAAACATAGAATCATACAATCATTTATGTTGGAAAAGACCTTTAATATCATGAAGGCCAACCACAAACATAATACTGCCAAGTCCACCACTAAACCATGTCCCTAAGTATCACATCTACACTTCTTTTAAACACCTCCAGGGATGGTGACCCAACCACTTCCCTCAAAAGCCTGTTCCAATGCTTCATAACCGTTTCAGTGAAGAAATTTTTCATAATATCCAACCTAAACCTCCCCTTGCACAACTTGAGGCTGTTTCCTCTTGTCCTATCACCTGTTACTTGGGAGAAGAGACCGACCCCCACCTCGCTACAGCCTCCTTTCAGGTAGTTGTAGAGAGCAATGAGGTCTCCCCTCAGCTTACTTTTCTCCAGAATAAACAAACCCCATTCCCTCAGTTGCTCCTCATCAGGCTTGTTCTCTAGACCCCTCACCAGCTTTGTCACACTTCTTTGGACATGCTGCAGCACATCAATGTCTTTCTTGTAGTGAGAGGCCCAAAACTGAACACAGTATTTGAGGTGCAGCATCACCAGTACCGAGTACAGGGGGACAATCACTTCCCTAGTCCTGCTGGCCACACTATTTCTGACACAAGCCAGGATGCTATTGGCCTTCTTGGCCACCTGGGCACACTGCCAGCTCACATTCAGCTGGCTGTCGACCCACACCCCCGTGTTCTTCTCTGCCAAGCAGCTTTCCAGCCACTCTTCCCCAAGCCCATAGCATTGTATGGGGTTGTTGTGACCCAAGTGCAGGACCCGGCACTTGGCCTTGTTGAATCTTATACCATTGACCTTGTCCCATCAATCCAGCCTGTCCAGATTGCTCTGTAGAGCTTTCCTACCCTCAAGCAGGTCAACACTCCCACCCAATTTGGTATTGCCTGCAAACTTACTGCAGGGTGCACCCAATACCCTCATCCAGATCATTGATAAAGATATTAAACAGAACTGGCCTGAATACTGAGCCCTGGGAAACACCACTTGTGATTGGCCAACAGCTGGATTTAACTCCATTAACTACACTTGGGGCCTGACCATCCAGCTATTTTTTTACCCAGGAAAACTAGGTAACAATAGAAACTAACAGAGCAAGGAGGGGTGAGGAAGAGCTAGGGCAGTTAGAGTGGGATTACTGTGGGAGTGTTGTGGGACCAGCTATTGAAATAGCTCCAAAGAATAGCTATGATTTAGGAATTGAATCTTAGCCTCCTAATCCCCTTTCTTGTTTATGTTTTCCTCCTTTACTAAAATTTGTTTGTGAGTAGGGCGGATTAGTTCTATGAGTATGAGTAAGTCCAGTTTAATTTTGCCATGATGTAGAGGGCCTAATCTGTGTTTTATTAGTGACTCCTTAAATTTGACCCTGACCTATATTCCTGTGAAACAGCTCTTGCTAGAAGTTTACAAATAAATATCTCTACATATGATGGTATAAATTTTGTCCATATTTTTTTGCTGAAAAATATGGTATCTGACCATAAAATATAGCAAAAGGAAAATAAATTTCAAATTTTATGTGATAATGAACTAAAAAGCTGTTCTCGCATCTTCAAATTATCCATTACATTCTGGATGCAAATGCATGAATGTAGCTCTTTTCAATTTCACTGGAGCCTGACTCATTTAAGAAATGAGTATTATCCTGTGTACCAAATTTAGAGGCATTGATGTAATGAATTGAATACTAAACATGCATTGAAACCTGGGAATTTCTGCATGCCAAGTGCCTGTGAAAATACTTTTTGTGTATCTGAAGATGGAAGGTAAATTTTTAAAAGAAGAAGATTATTTCCTGTCTAAAAGTCCTATTGTAATAAAGTGATTAGTAGAATGTCTCAAATAATATAGTAAATCGTATATTAATCTTGATAGTTACACCTAGCAATCCCTCCCTATGTTATTTAATCTGGATAGTTTGAGCTGCTTCTGTTTCCCTCCTTTTCTCCACTGTCACTAGCTCAGTCTCTGATAGTCAAGACTTTTGGCCCAAGTCATCTATGATCTTGCTCATATTCATCTTTGTAATGCACAATTTTCAGAGGCAGCTGTCTGCCAGAATTGCTCACATTCAGACTGCACAGCACTTTTGGCTCACCATCAGCTACAGATTTAATCCTGTGTGGCTGCTGGTCGTTCTAGCTAAATGTAGATGATTACCATTCAGTTGTTCTTAGCAAAAGTCTGACCTTACCGAAGATTTGCACATTTTCTCTGTTGCCTTTTTATATTGGTTTTCTGTTTAGTTGGCTTTTTTTCCTCAGAGTTGTTGCGCAAAGAGTACTGGGATTTTTGAACTTTGTATGAGCTCACACAAATTCAGTTTGGTTATTCTGAGCTAGCACTTGGATTGTCATAATTTCCCTCCAACCTGAAATGTTTGATGTTGCTCTAAACTATCCACCCTTAGGAGTTATAGCAGCCCAGTCGGGTGATTCTTCCTGGTATTACAAATTACAACTATTCAATTTAATGTAAAGATAGGAAAAGATTTTGAAACTATTCTCATTTATTTCAAAAGATAACACCCAAATTTTATTCACAAATTAGGTTTTTTAAAACATTGCTTCATCTGCTTCACCTGTGCGTACATACCCATGCTCACTTTTGCTATTTTTCCTTTCTAGTGCATCACAAAGAGCTGCATTCTGATCAGTAGTTTCTAATTTCTATTGAGAAAGATTTTGTTTGTTTGACTTACGCACTTTGCATTTTTTGAGAGATCACATCTCTACTTTTGAAGTACTAAAGGCTAAAGGATGAAAACATATAGGACAATTAAACTTACAACATAATATGCCATTAAAAGAGTGTGGTTTGGTGAGGGCTTCTTTGGCAATGAGGGTGGTTTAAACATGGAGACAGTTCTGTATTTCCTTCCAGTACCTTGCCTACAGTTCTCAATTCTAAAGGTTTCCACAGATATTTCTGCAGAAATAAGAATGATTACCATCAGCATTTTGGAGAACAGCACTACCTGAAGGAGAGTGAAGTTTCTATGTGAAAATCAGACCCCTACTGACATGTTCAGTGATGACCTAGTCCCAAATTATTTGTTATCAGAAATGACTGAGCCTCTCAAAGCAAGGGGAGACCAGAGGATCTGAAGAGGAAGAGAAAGTTTCTAAACATTTCTAAAGTGCCTGAGATGTTATCAGTAAATATAGCCACTGAAGAATCCAATACAGGTCCAGATATACAGTCATCCAAATTTGTCTTGTGATGCAAAATGAGAAAAAAGGCCCTAGCACGAAGATTTGTTCATTTCTCAGTACCATATAGCTATGGCTTGTGTTACATGACTAATATGATTACTGAGATCATTTTGACACTTATTTCTCATTGATTGCAGTGTGAAATAGATGCAATAGGCACAACATTGCATTTCTAGCACCACTGATGTCCATTTTTATTTATTTAATTTTAAAACACATTTAAAGTTCTGGTGCTTGTCTTCCACCCAGATTCCATGGAAGATGAAACAGTTGCAAGGTGTAAAATGACTGAAAAATTATAGACAGATGCAACCCTCTATGTCTACCGTATCCAATTTAATATCAAATTGATTGAATAACAGGCCGAAGGTGCATATTTCAAATGTGTATTCTCTTCTGTTTCTTTTCAATTAGTGCCATTTTTTATTTAGGATGTAGTAGATGATTTGTTGCATTCTTTTGTCAAGTCCTATTGTAGAATTACAATGAAATAAATAAGCAGTATTAACAAGAGCTAATCCTACAAGCTGAGCTCTGCAATGCCATGTTTTTGTCTAGCAGCTTAGTAATCATGTGCTTTCCATCCTGCTTTGTAACTACAGCAATTGAACTGCAGCTACAGAAAATCAATCTATGGTCTTAGGAAGAAAACCTGTTAGGGAAACAAAAGGTAGTAGGGAAACTGAAGAGTAGGGTGTGCACAATGAAACTTAATACAGTTTAATGTCTTTTGAAAATGACATTGGCTGCATTCTGCAGTGTAAAAAGAAGAGGGAATCTCCATGTAATTGTCTTGAAACCCAGACTGAAAACTGATTCCTTTAATTTCTGTCAGCAAAGACTGGCATATCAGAAGTCATGACTGTTTCTGAAATATTTTCACTAACATGATGAACTTCAATTTTGGACCCATCTATGTGAGGACAAGAAGTGTGATCTAATAGTACATCAGTTTTTTTCCAAGTTTAATTGTTGGTGATTATTCATTTTCTTGTTCTTTGGATTTCTAAAATATCAGTCACAGCAATGTCTGAATAGTCTTCCTGTACCTTTTTGCCACAGATTGTCAAATTCCAAAATATGGGACAATACAAATTCAGTACATGACAATATAGATTCTTTTAAAAAATAATATGAATGGAAGCCAAAGCTCTTTGCAATTTTTTAGCCCCCTTCCCACTGCCTCCATAAAAAAAAATGGAGAGGCACTTCAGAATTAGGAAATGTTTTTTTGTTTGATCTATTGTTGTACTTGTGGACGTGGAAAAATGCATTTCCATCAATCATGCCTGTTTGAAAATCTTCATGAAAATAATTTTCATTTACACTGAAGCATCCTCAGAAGAGAACTTCGCCTCACATTCTTCTCCACTTCAAAATAGAAAAAAAAAAATAATCAAGGCATTAATTAATATCCTAAAAGACACTAGTGTTAAAATGAAGTTATCCTGATGCTGCAACCAGCTTCACTGGTTTCGATAGGATAGCTATACCTGCACCAGTTTAAACTGCAACAGAATCTGACTCCATGTTATTGCTCGTAAAACTTTCTCTTTTATGAAGATGAAATTTTCCATGCATAAAGATATGAAACAGTACTGAAATGCATTTTAAAATTGGGCTTACATTTCAGTATGCATCAATTTTATATCAGGATTTGATTGGCTTATAAAAGTACACAATACTAAGTAATGAAAGAATAGCCATGCTTCATTGGAGAAAAAAAAAAAAAAAAAGGAGTATTTTTGGTAAATGCCAAAGCCTTTCTAGCAATGCTTGATAACATTAACAATCCCTAATGAAAATTGATTTTGTTTATGTACAGTCATAATGGATATGGCCACATAATTACTATGTGCTGACTGCTAGTTATTAATTCATTATTATATTTTCTTCTATAATTTATTTACTAGAAAAATTCAAGTCTGAGGCAGCATCTGTTTTCCAGTGAAGTCCTACTTTGACTTAATTTTACAGCTGAGCAGGAAGGCGAACAAAGAGCTTGAGTAACTTGCCCAAGGTCATTGAGACTGCAATCAGCCTTGATTAGAGCCAAGCGCAAATTATTTTTCAGTCTTGTGTTCTAGTCACTGAAGCTGAGGTGTCCTTAGTTTTCAACAGCTGTTGGTGAGGTTACCAACAGAGGACACAATCTTCGATCACATTGACCCCTTTCTATGCATGGCAGCAAGGCAGGTGAAAATTCTCAGAAGCTCTCCTTAGACCTCCCTGAAAACTTTAGTGTAAAAGGACAGTTTGAATCCAAAGAGAAAAGGAAAAGCTCCACATTTTCACTGATTTTTTTTTCTTTTTTTTTTCCTGTATATAAAGAGGCTTTGGATAACGGCAATGCCTGTAACAGAGTTGCCATGGTAGACTAAAATAAATCAGGTGGCTGCAGCTTTAGGGTTGGTACCATCCACACTGCTTCTATGAGGCATGTCCCTGCCATTAAGGAAGACATAACTCCTCTACTACTGACTCAGTTCCTGAAGCAGCATAGTTTTCAGCCGGATATGTTAAAATAAAGGAAAATAATTTTTTCTGCCTTGGTACATCAGGCTAAAGATCATAAGAGTTTTACCAACCTATCCATGAGCTGATCAAATGTCCTGGCTTCGGCTGTGACAATGCTCACCCAAGGAGAAAATCACGACAGAAGTAGTAATAGTTTCAGCTAGTTCCTCTGAGTCAACCTTTAGGTATGAACCTTAATTTGGAAGATCGCCTGTGTGGTTTAAGTGGATCCCACAAAAAGACATCTCCCGACTCATCTTGCCAATCAGACACTTGCCAGACTGTTTTCTGTGCAGAATACTCTCAAAGTGGCACCTGTGTTTGCCTGTGGAAGTTGGAGTACACGGAACACTCTGTTCCCCTACCCGGCTTCTGTAAAGGGGAAGGTATGCTGGCTGCACAGGCTCCAATGGGACAGATTGTGTTGGCTTACTTAGAGTACACTGTTTAAACCCAGCAGCTGTATTTTAAATGGGGAGGTAGGTCTCCATGACTTCCAGATTACCTTCCAGCCTAATTTTTTCTTTGATCATCTCATCCATCTTTCTGAAGACGGTCAGTATGCAAAAAAAAGAACAGAGGATTCTTGGGATCAGAAAGAGAATAATCATGAAATAGTTTGACTTTCTAGCCCTATGAGACAGTAGTATAATTATAAAGGGAAGATGCTGGGTTCTGCCAGTGCTATGCAACATAAAATGTGTGCACAATTCTCAAAAGAATTACGTGTCTGTAGAGTCTGATGATTGAGTTAATGACCTGACCTCTTCTCATATGTCTGCCTAAGCAAGGATTTCTATTGTGGCTTGACCTCAAGGCATAGCATATTTATGTAATAAAGCATGCCATGACATTGTGTCTGTATTATCTCTTCCCACCTGTTTGCTGAAGAGAGATTTCCTTTTTCTCTTACTGTTAAAGGAAAACGTATTGCAGAACATGCATTCTGGATGCTGAAAGAACAGTCTGTCTCCCCTTTTCCTTCCTTTTGACGACTGGAAAGCTATAGCATATATCACCTCTATTGTTTGTTTTGCTAGTCTTTTCATAGCACCAGGCAGGCACACATACAGTGATTTGGATTCAGGTATGAAGGCTTTTTTTTACAGGGTTCTTTATTAATGGCAGTTAAAAAAATGAAAAATGTTGCAAAACAAATGCATTCTCAATATTACTCAGCATTAGTGAGGTTGTACCTTGAATACTGTGTTCAGTTTTGGGCCTCTCACTACAAGACAGACATTGAGGTGCTGAAGCATGTCCAAAAAAGAGTGACGAAGCTGGTGAGGGGTCTAGAGAACAAGTCTGATGAGGAGCGACTGAGGGAACTGGGCTTGTTCAGTCTGGAGAAAAGTAGGCTGAGGAGAGACCTTATCGCTCTCTACAACTTCCTGAAAGGAAGCTGTAGCAAGGTGCATGTTGGTCTCTTCTCCCAAGTAGCAAGTGATAGGACAAGAAAAATTTCTTCACCAAAAGGGTTATCAAGCATTGGAACAGGCTTTTGAGGGAAGTGGTTGAGTCACCATCCCTGGAGGTATTTGAAAGAAGTGTAGATGTGGCACTTAGGGACATGGTTTAGTGGTGGACTTGGCTGTGTTAGGTTTGCAGTTGGACTTGATGATCTTAAAGGTGTTTTCCACCCTAAATGATTCTATGATTAAATAACTTAAAGGTGCCATAATGATCCAATGAAAAAAAGACTCTGATCAGAAATTGATCTTAGAACCATTTAGAGTTACAGAAATTCATTGGAGATGCAAGGATAATATGCGTATCTTGAAGAGATAACTGCAAAGATTTTTAACTTGGAATACTTAGCATTTTAAAGTATATGTTTACAGTAGTGACAAGGAAATAGGTTTTAGAATTGGGCCTTAAAATGTAGTGAAAGAGATGAATAAAAATGGGCAGTAGTAGGAATTACGGTAAACCATCATTTTATGTGGGTTCATGAGGCTCAAAGCTGTTTAAAAAAAAAACACTGAGAAAAAATTTTAAAACCCATTTTCCTCTATAGACGGGAGATGGCCACAGTAACAATGGCTCAATTGCTATCATGCCAGTGCCTGGGAGTATGCCTGCATAAACAAAACAAAATATTTTTCTGTTTTGGATGGCAACCCCAGCTTTCAGCTAAAGCTCCCACAGCAGATGTAATGTCCATTTTTTTAATATTTGATTGGGTGATAACTGAAGTGTTACTTGAAAAATTCATGTACTGCTGTGCCTAAGACTACTATCATGTGGCAGGAAAACTAAAAGATACTATTGAGCAAGCAAAAGCATCATACTTCCAGAGGAATCAGGGTTAGGTTCTGTTTTATTTAACATCTTTCTTAGGCATTTTGATGAGAAAATGTATGGCAGGAAAGTAAGTTTCATAATACTCAAAACGGGCTGTCCAATATACTGTCTATGATGAAAAAAAATAATGCAAACAGAAAGACCAGAAAAAGTAGAAATTAAAATAGAATTGGTTCAGGATAGCATAGCTCTCTGTGGTTGAAAAGAACATGAATTATGTCACAGATAATTCATGGTATCGCCGTGGTTGGAATGACAATGATTGGAACCACAGGTTGAGGAAGACAGAGATGTTCCTATGAACAGCCTGAGCTGAAATTTGGCTGACCATTTAATAATACAGAGAGGTAAAGTCAGTTATCTTTCTCTTGTTTCTTTCAAGCACCTGCTTCAAAGCGTCAACAACCTCCTATATCGGCCGCCTGAAATATGATTAAATGTAGCTAGCCCTTGGAAAACACTAATGCCCAAAAAGCCCCAGCTGAAGGAGCATATGCAAAAGTCAAAGTATGCCTTTGTCCTATGGTACAGCAAAGAAAATAAGGTAACTTGAAAGCTAGTATCCATAAGTATCACATATTCTATAGGAATTATTAAACTCCCTCCATTGTCTTGATTCTATTACTCTTATATACATTGCCCAATGCCTTTGTCTATATTTGATCTTCCTGAAAGCAACTGTGTTGAAAGAGCACATAGGCTTTGTACAAGCTGATACAGTTAAATGAGAAATAATACATTTGCCTCTGCAATAATACAACAGGCACCACTTTTTCCTAAATCTGTCAAAAGATTCAAGCCAGCAAAAACATCAAAATACTGTTAGAGAGTTGGGGTAGTGACTTGTGAGAGAACATTTCACAATGGATAACGTGTGTAAATAATGGCTGAAAGAAAACATGACATATTGTCTTCAACAAAGTGTTAACTCCAAGGAATAAGGAAAATTATTTAGTGTAAGACTTGGAGAAAGAGGTAGACATGGCAAAATTAAATCAAGTAATGAGGAAATATGATATTGCTGTGAGAAAAATTGTCACAGCAGTAGGATTTTTGGAGTAGTCTCCAAAGGCATTTATTGGGGGTTTCAAATGAAATAGCTTAAAACCACTAAAAAAACCCATATTTTTGGGAATCATTGCAGAAATTAGTAATCTAAAATATTTTCCAATTGTAACATATCATAGAGGCGCATACAGGTGCATTAGCACAAGTCAGGAGCAAAAGGAAAAGCATGCTAATAAATCCTTTCTGACAGCTATCATATTCCATCATTTACATCTGCCACTTTAACAAAATCATGAGGGTCAGACTTTGTTTCTTGTTGGTGGAGGGTGAGGAAAAATCACTAGGAAAAAGCAGAAAGAGCTTTTATAGACAGAAGTTTTATATCCTTTCTCCTCTGAAATCTGGTTCATCAGTTCCTGGGGTTCCATTCTTGGCATGTAGGAGGATGCATTTGAAGTGCTTCTCCAAAATAAGTAAATTAACTTCCCAGGACTGCAGAATAGCTTTAAGGTCTATCATCTTTTGAACTCCATGGAATTTATCCAGATGTTGAATTGTGGACTCCAGGCAAGACTTTTTCCAAATAATATGCTTAAAGTTATCCTCCTAAATCTGTATTTAAGCATCATGAGTAAGTGGCCTTTTTTTCTCACCAAAACTTAAGAAGAAAAAAAATCAGATCTTTTGGTCCAGAGGCAGATGCTGTACTTCTGATAATCTTACTGTTACTTATTTAGTGTGAATTTAGGAGCCTGATGTCAGGCATGTGCAGCCCCAATCACAGCTCAACAGCTGTGGTGCGATGTTGCTGTAGTCACTGGAGCTGAGCCAGCTTATACCAGCTGAGGACTCTGTCCCCTACTACTGAAACTATTTCTATTTCTTGGCAGCTCTTCATTAGTATAAAGCTTGGGTTTTTTTCTTCTTGGTTTTTTTTTTTTTTTTTTCCCCCTTTTTCTGTCACTGAATAAATGCTAAATAAAGCAAGCCTCAGATCCACAGCAATTTATTTTTCCTTTGTCTAACTTGGTTGGTTACAGAGTTCAGTATCCAAGGGTTGGATCAGCCAGTCTGTTGGATATGCATACAGAAGGGACGGTGCAGTCCAATATCTGTGTTTGTTGTAAACTGCTACTGCCAAGCAGATTGCCATTTAAATCCAGGCAGTCAGCTGCTGCTACTGACTACTGTCATTAATACCATAGCTCTGAGCACTATTTCACTGTTGCAAATGTTTCTTAAATTAGTTTTGCCCCCTTCTGCTGTGTTCCTTTAGAAATAACACCAGTGGGTTTTATTGGGAGTTTTGAAAGCAACTGGCCTCCACGGCATTTATTAGTGGCAGGAAGCAACAGACTTTCGTGGGCTCCTACAGAGAAGTTAAATAGCTTCAAACATTTTCTATCAGCTTAAAGCACTGTGCTCGATGGTGCAAGCACACTTTGCTTCCTTTGCCTTACAATCACCCTGGGATATCCATTCTGAAAATAGATTTGAATGAACTTGAAAATTCAAGATAGGCTTGATTGCTAATCTGTCAACAGCCCCTAAAAATAATAATAAAAAAAAAAAGTCAAGTGACAGCTCAGAAAAGCAAGCTGCTTGGCATACACCATGCCCGGCTCAGTGTTTTCTGTCTTGTCAACTATCAATATTTATGTTCAGTGGGGGAAACCGGGCCAAATTAGAGAATGTAAGAGGGCACTGCTGAAATCAAAACTCTGCCACAAGTCACAGTTGGGCTTGACTTTTGTTTCATTAAAATTTTAATTGGAACCAAACTGTGCAGTCACAGAGCTCATCAGTGCTTCCTGTTCACAGTGTTAAAGAATCAGATGTTCAAACATAGGAAATTAGTGAAGAGCGTGTTTACGCTCTGCTCCCTTATTACTGAGAATGATTATTTGATAAACAAAGAGACGCAGCCAGGAAGAAACGTCAGCATTTGTTGACAGATCTAGTGTGCCTTGGTGGCTGCGCCTTATACCACTGGGTGGATGAGGAATGCTGCTTCAATGAGTTCTCTTGAAGAACTGATAAATAAAAGAGAGCAGCCAGCTGCCTGTGCGCTCTAAAGTTGCGATTACTTTAGAAAATGAGCAGGAATGGTACAGGACTCTGCCTTCATGCGATACTGGGAGTGCTGCTCTAAACCAACGAGCTTACGTATGTGCATAAAAGGGAAGCTTGTTCGCAACGTGCAGAAGGAGCGCAGAGGGCAATACGCCTTTGTAGACAGGATCTTTACCGTGTTCAGGGAATGTTGTCTCCCACACTGAGAGAATGCATTACTCACAGGTAGACAGCAGATGTTCCTGCTTTCATTTCAGTGGAAGCTATATAATACCACTGGACTGTTAAAACCGTAAACTTCCCATTTCAGACCCAGTCCAGCTATTCTGTGTGGCTGTCCAATGAAAATTAAACTGAGAAAAACAGTTTTCTTCTTTCTGAGGCTTTAAAGGGTCAGGCTTTCCCTTGGGAACAAATGTATTGCTGCAAGTCAGAGGAGCTTCTGCCCGGTTTAATTTCAAACAGCTTGCAGCTGGAAGACAAACAGAATAATAGAAGTCTCTTATGAAGGTAACATAGAACAGCAGTTCGAGAACAACTGAACAAATTTACATTTCTGTAAAATGGCTTCTTAGCTGAAATCAGGACCTATGTGCAAAGTTGCAGCTCAGTCAAAACTTAAACATATATGGGTACATAAAAAAAAGGAAAGAATAACAGTAAAAGTTATAGTTGTCTGTGGAATTACTAACTGGGAATTCATTAGATTATGTATTTTTAATAAGAAAATATTAATTTAGTAATCAGAGGTGTTAAAATTAATTACTGACTCTGTCAGTTTTATTGCCAGTGGGATTGCTATGAAATTGTTGTACACTAAAATATATGATTCTTAAAGGTACTTGGAAAGTCTTCTGTATTTAATTGGGAATTCCTTAAATCTGCTTAATTGGGACTGCTAATCACACAGGGAATAGATTTAAACCCAGAGATAGTGGCAAAAATTGCAATTTATATGGCTTCTATTTCCTCTTAAAAGGGCTTCAAATGATTTTAGTAATGCCTGCCTGTAGGTTGCACAGCGACTACCCCTGCATCAGCACATCCAGAGACCATGCGCTGGGATGCCCAGTCAGTGCCACAAGTGTCTCTTCCTGGCTGCTTGGCATGGGTGTCTCCATATTGACATGTTCCCCATCTCCAGCTCTGGCCGCTTGAATGAAGCAGGCACTGGGTTACTCCTCAGATCTCCTTTATCATCACCAATTGCATCCTGGGCTGCATCAAAAGGAGCGTGGCCAGCAGATCCAGAGAGGTGATTCTCCCCCTCTACTCTGCTCTCGTGAGACCCCACCTGGAGTCCTGTGTCCAGCTCTGGAGCCCTCAGCACAAGAAGGACATGGACCTGTTGGAGCAGGTCCAGAGGAGGGCCATGAAGATGATCCAAGGGCTGGAGCACCTCTCCTATGAAGAGACAGGCTGAGAGAGCCGGGGTTGTTCAGCCAGGAGAAGAGAAGGCTCCGGGGAGTCCTTATAGCGGCCTCCCGGTACCTGAAGGGGGCCTACAGGAAAGCTGGGGAGGGGCTGTTTGCAAGGGCACGTAGCAATAGGACGAGGGGCAATGGTTTTAAACTAGAGCAGGGTAGGTTTAGATTAGACATTAGGAAGGAGTTCTTTACAATGAGGGTGGTGAGACGCTGGAACAGGTTGCCCAGAGAGGTGGTGGAGGCCCCATCCTGGAGACATTCAAGGCCAGGCTTGATGAGGCTCTGAGCAACCTGATCTAGTTGAAGATGTCCCTGCTTACTGCAGGGGGGTTGGACTAGATGACCTTTAAAGGTCCCTTCCAACCCAACGGATTCTGTGATTCTATGATCACTCTGCAAGTTTTAGGCATATCATATTACTAACCTGTAATTTTTATTAACTGTTAATTAGTAATAATTCTATTAAAACATTTCATTAAGTCACCCACCAGACTTTTAACAGCCAGCTTTTAACAATTTTATAGCTTTGATTTTTTATTTTTTTTTTTTAATTTTTTATCAGTGCTTTTATTGTCGTTTAATTATTGATGACTTCAATAACACCTGCATTGGCAAGAGTACTCTGTTGCTCAATGTGTTTGCTAAAACGTTTACTTTTCCTTTTCTTTGGAGATTCCAGAAGTTTTATGAGATAAATAACCTAAGACTGGCCATACAGGATACTTCTGTATTAAAATAAACCAGAGATACTGGACCTCCTTTTATCCTGGTGCAGATAAGAGGTGACGATACCAAAAAAGTATCATGTCTATTTTCCCATCATGACCCAGCTGCAGCTTTAGACTCTTAACATGCTTCCCAGCTCATCACAGTTGTGTGTGTGAAATAGATTCTAAAAGGTGGTTTAGAAGGATATGTACATATCATTGCGCAATGTACAGTAGTCCAGATTTAGCCTCTGAATTCACAAAAAATTCTTGTGCTTGCGTAACAAAACTTAAGATCTGTCTTCCCATCATACTGTAAAACTAAAGCCTTGTGCAACCATTTTATTTCCTAAAATACTAATTATATGTTTCATGCTCAGCTTTGCTTTGCTTTTCTTTCCATTACTTACTAAAAAAAAA
>VYZM01004880.1:88063-142748 GCA_013398915.1 Dromas ardeola | reverse complement strand
ACTGGTAGAGGATCTCATTGTCTGTACTGGAGGGCAGGTATGCCCCAAACTACGTCCTGATCCTCCATAGCTTCCTCCTTGCCTGTGCACCTTTTTTGTCCCAAAGGATAGGAACTGCACTAGCTTAAACTAATTCCAACATCCATTTCAAAGAGATCCAGGTGCTAGAAGGTACTCTTGAGGCTTTTTCTGAAGCAGACAGTGTTTTCTTGGGCTAGAACATTTTGTTACATCACAAAAGAGTCACAACTACTGTTTCTTCCATAGTAATAATTATTACTCCCATGGACAACCTTTGCCACTCAATGTGGGCTTGAAATCGGGTAAATCACCTACTGGTTTACTTGCCGCTGAAATTTCATTGAATCACAACTTTGGATATTTTAGGCAGGAGCGAACAACAAGCATTAATTTGTTAGCATAGTTCCTCTGACACTTCATTTTAATCATCTGATTCTGCATGTTCCATTGAATGTGTAGAAATGTTGATATTCCTATGGCAGTAATGACTTTACGGGACATTAATGCTAGAGTGTAATGTGATTCCTGGTACAGCAAATGTATATGTCAAGCACTTATATACTAAAATGATTTCATTGTTGAGGTAATTACCATACATTTTAAATATACTTAGAATGGACACTCTCATAATATATTACTTCCGTTTTGATAGTGATTGTGTGAATGCTCACTACCATGTGTAGAGGTTCATTCATACTATGTGAAAAACCTTGCTCTAATGAGAGCAAACATTTCTAGAAGATCTTTTTCTAGATGAATAGAAAGGTGTGCAAGCTGTCTGAAAACTAGGTTGCTTTCTTATTTCTATTTGTAAAGAACCGAAAGAGAAACCAGTAATCTGATTTTTAGAGTGTTTTGTTTGAAGATGTAGTTAAGCAACTAACCCTTGCCTAAAGACGTCCTTTTCTTCTTCTGGGAATGTTTTCCACTCCCAATTGCATACAAAGTTCTAGGCCAGTGCATTTTTTTTTTGTCTTTGACTTCTGAGGGGGGAAAAAAAAAGGAAGAAGAAAAAAGTCCCTCAATGATGAATATGGATATTTTGTTCTGCTCTGGCTACTGTATACAGATGAGTCTCCCGGCAGTGACAATGGGAGTTATCCACACAGGGGATACATTGAAAAGGTTTCTGACAATGAAACTACTCAGCTATTATTAGCTGTAGCTGCTTGAATACTCCACAGGAGTAATTAAACTTTATGACCAGCCTGTCCTACCTTCCCTGAACCTGTCATTCTCAGTAATTGCAGAAGAAATGAATTTATTTAGATACATTGGGGGGGGATATTTATTTAGATAAATACAAGGGGGAAATAACTTCTCTTTACTGTAATGTTTACGCCGCTGTCAAAGATTAAGATGAATCATCTGTCCCTCTGTGACATCTGTGTACTCAGGCTTTATTGAAAGAAATGTGTGAGTGCAGTAAGAAGGTAGACACTTCTGCTGATCCATCACTACAGTTTTAAGATATGGCAGGCACCTCTCCTCTGTTAGTTGGTACTACGGACTGTGAAGGGACATCCAGGCATTTAATACTTGCTATTTCCACATGATTTAATAAATAACACCATCTGCCTCTAGGTCAAGTACAGAGCAGCATTAAGTAGTGGAAGTGTGCAGTAAGCCTTGTGCTGGAATTCTGCGAAATTTAATACGATGTAAAGGAAATTGTCCTCACTCCCCCTTAAGTCACAGAGAACAGAACCATTTGCATAGAAATTTCACTGCTGCAGCTTTTGCATAATGAAAAAAATGTGCCCATTCAAGGCTGGTTCAATATATACAGTGTGGATGCCTAAAGAAGCAGGCTCTATATGTAATTATATATATCAGATATGACATTTTATCTTGGCTAGTATGAAACAGAAATTTTTGTATCTCTAAATTTACTGTGGTTTTTGTGACTTACGACTCTCAGGTTTTTGATTTGTTTTAATATCCACATTTATTTTCAGAATCAAGATAGTGCCCGTGGTTACAGTCTTAGCATGGTGGTCTCTTTTCCACCTCCTGAATGATAAGACCTGCTGTAGTAACCCTCATGCATTTATTAATCAATGTTCTTTTGTGCTGTGCCTTAGTTTAGCATGATTGAAAATATGATACTATAAAATTATAAGACATAAAAAATCAAAAGCACAAAACAGTGTTTAGTCGCTGTAAGAAATCCATTGTAGACTTTATGAGAAAGTTGCAAGAATACAGATTGAACCGGACAAATGTTGAAGGAGATTACATGATAAAAGAAAAAAATCCCACCTTTATTTAACCTATTTAACTTGGATCGGATTGTTTTTGAGGCTTTTTTTCTGAAAATGACTTTGAATTGTATATTGTTATCTTCATATTTTGCTAGATATTTTTCCTTTTGTTGTTATAAACAGCATATGGGAGGGCTACTTTCAGGTGTATATCTTTATCAACACTCTGGTGACCAAGACAAAACCAAGAAGTGATTTTTTGGAAACTACCTACTTAAGTACTTTAATAGGTATAAAACCCCAACTTTTAGATATGTACATATTAGATACTAAAGATACATGACTAGATTTGTAACTTCAGCTCCCCGCTTCAAAATTGAGTGGGCACATTTTTTTGAAGATATCATCACTATGCATTCATAGACAGACTGGATATTTTAAGGACAAATCCTTAACAAGGTGATAAGAATTGGTAGGTGTTAAGCTTCCATGGAAAGCTACTGAGACTCCTGGTACTCTTTTCATCATCTCTGTACATGTTCCTATATGCAGAACAGATACTGTCTTTTTTGCTTCTCTTCTTCTTTTGCTGAGCAAAGCTGGGAATCATCTAAAAAAAAACAAACCCCAAACCCATCAGTATTTATTAGAATTTGTGATGCTACAAGTTTTGTTTAAATAGATTCTGGCGTGGTTGGCATACCTTTCTGCCTTCAGCTTACAAGTATCTGAGATTCTTTATTACAGCTGCCATGTCAGGATACTCTCTGCTCTATAAACACAAGTACAAAGAGTGCCAAATTCTGATCACTGTGTCTTCCAGCATCCTGCAAGCATTGTCCTTCAAACTTTTCTTTTTTAAGACTCTGTGTTGGTTTTTCAGTTTTACATCAGCAAAAGTTCAGTTTCACTGTCCAGTTCTGGGCTCCCCAGTTTAATAAGGAAAGGGAACTACTAGAAAGAGTCCAGCAGAGGGCTACAAAGGTAATCAAGGAAATGGAGCAACTCTTTTATGAGGAAAGGCTGAGGGACCTGGGTCGGTTTAGCCTGGAGAAGGGAAGACTGAGAGGGGATATTATCAATGCTTATAAATGTCTAAAGGGCGCGCGTCCAGAGGATGGGGCCAGACTCTTTTCAGTGGTGCCTGATGACAGCACAAGGGGCAATGGGTGCAAGCTGGAACACAGGAAATTCCATCTCAACATGAGGAAAAACTTCTTTACTTTGAGGGTGACAGAGCACTGGAACAGGCTGCCCAGAGAGGTGGTGGGGTCTCCTTCTCTGGAGACATTCAAAACCCACCTGGATGTGTTCCTCTCCAGCCTGCTCTAGGTGAACCTGCTCTGGCAGGGGGGTTAGAATAGATGATCTCCAAAGGTCCCTTCCAACCCCTACAATTCTGTGATTCTGTCTGTCAAAATCTTCTGTCTTGTTTTTTTGTCTGTTTGTTGGATTATTTTTTTTTTTTTTTTGTTAATCCCTGAGAAATACGCCCTCCTGCATTTGATTTCTTGTGTAATCTCAAATACTTGTTCTCATTTCTACCATACAGCTTCCTGGCTTGCTTCCCAAGCCTTAACTGCTGAAACTTGTTACAGCTATTACAAGTTCTGGAGCTTTTCAGGGGTGCTTTTGGAAATTAAACTATCATCTGAAAGTCTTCCTTTTTGCTGGCACTGACAGGTACAGATGCACTTCTGTTTCAGAACCTAAGCAGTTTTATTCTGTATTTCCAGACAGCTTCAGCTCCAGTGATGCTCTTTGCTGTCCAGTTTTCCCACACAAGGTATTTTGCTAGTTTTTTCCTGGTACATGTGTTCCTTAGGAAATACCACTTGAATGAAATGTCATCTGCCAACAGTCTGTTTTATTTAGTGACCAAGTTCCAATGGCCTTTGCCTTTTACCACTGTTTTCAAATAGCTTGTGACAAATGGTTTCATGTGTTAGGAAGATGTCATTAATAGTCCTCTTTGTAACTTTCATGTTTCCCTGTTTTTCCTTAAAAATCTAAGGAACTGTGCTTTCTCTGTCCTTGCATAGCTCAGCAACTTGCTAGTCCTCTAACTGGGAAGAAATAAAAGTTTTTTTCACTATTCAGTCTTTGTCCTTCTTCAGTTCTGCTTTTTGTGTTTGTTTTTTTTTGGTTGGTTGGTTGGTTTTGGTTTGTTTGTTTTGGTTTGTTTTTTTTTTTAATTACCCAGCCCAGCAGTACTACTGTGGTTCCAAGGCTGGGAGCCTCATAGCCATTGTGGAAGGAAGAGCAGGTGCATCTCCTTAGTGGAGAATGTGTTTCTGATTGCATGTTTTGTACCTCAGTGTTTTGTTAAGTGAAAACTGTTAAATAGTCAGGCAAATCCTGAAGCAGTGGTTTGTGAGAGAACCTGCAGCTTTTTAAAAGAGGTTGAAAACCTAAGGGACGTAGAGACCCTAATTAAAGTTCAGGAGAATTTTGAAGTCAGGAAGACACAGAGCAGCAATCAAAGGCTACTGTAAAGTTTGTGGTCTTAAAGTCTAACATTAACTATATCATGCAGAAGTGGAGTAGAAAATGTGAAATGCCGATGTCTGATTTTAACAACGCCTGGTTCTCAGGAGAGAACTGCGGCAGAAGACACCGAGACACCTCAGAAATCTTTCTTGTGTGACAGCGACTGTTCATTTTTGTTATTGCTGTTAATAAATTACAAAGCTTAAGCTTTGTAACTCTTCAGAGAACTTCAGTTTAACTGCTTAAAAGAGATACCGAATCAATTTGTGAAACAGTTTTTAAAGTAACATAGTGTCAAGAAAAAGCACATAAATCAATTGCTCTGAAGCAGTATTCAAATACCCGAGGGTCGAGTGAAAAAGCCCAGAATGAGGTATTATTGATGGATCAGATATGCAGGGTAGTTTTATTAGACCATGACCTGGATTTGGATTGCTGGCACACTGCTTTTTACTGATGTAGCTGCAGGGTAGATTCAGAATGGCTGGTAGGGTGCCGTGTGTAAACCAGCTAACAAATACTTGTTCTGCAACAGCGTATGATCAGCTAGTAAGATGTAAAAGCCATCATATTCACCTCTAAATAGCCTTTAAGGAAAGATCCCCAAAATGGAATTCTCATTACAGAAGGATCTGAAAGTAGGGATATCTGGAGTAAGTTGGCATGGACTAGAAAATCTTTATTTTTGTGTGATTGTTCAGTGAAGTAATAGTGATAAGTTAACTGTCCAACAGTTGCAGGTAGACATTATGTGGTTTCTTACTACATTGTACGTATCAGCTTGTTTTCTATGTTACTGTTACATAAATCACAGGAGATTTTTCATCGTAATGAAAATAGACGCTAGTCCTCACATTTCTTCTTATGTTATTTAACATTTCTTTTATACAATCTATATTAAATTATAAGCATACTATTTCTCAAATAGAAAAATCTTGTGTCTTTCCAGTTGACTGTAACATGTTAATGAGACTGTCATTCATTCAAAATCTGCTTTTAAAATTAAATAGCAAGAGTCATACTGAGATGCTAATGTGAATATATTATAATAATTGAGCTTTCAATTTACTTAAAGCAAACAACATGAGTGATGGCCAACAACTAGATCACCAGAAACTTTCTCTTGCTGCCTTATGTATCTGATTAGGTTTTTTACAGCTTTGGCAGAATTTTCTCTGCCCTGAACTGACTGCCTTATTGACTTCTGTCATCATCTTGCTCTGTGCTGAATCTTTTCACTATAGCTTCATACCTGCATTTTTCATGTTAGTTTTTCTCTTTTTCTTCTATTTTTATTTTCTCCTTCTTACGTGCTTTCTCCCATTGAATTTTTTTTTTAGTCCATGACAAACTTTATGAAAAAGCAATGTCACAAAGTCACAAGAAAATAAAAAATAGTACAATAAGCTGACTAAATGTGCATCCAATCAGGTACCATGTCTCTGAGAAGCTTTTCCAAAAGGCACCATCAACAGGCTTTTTCAAAATATTTTGGAAGCTGAAATTGTGAACTCACTGATAGCTTGGTCTTTTAGACTGACGTTAGCGACTCCTTTTCCCTCTTGCCTCCTTTCTGATCTCTTGCATTGAGATTTCATCTCATTAAGGGAAAATAATAATAAAGATGATAAAGATAAATTTGACTCTAAAGGTTTACTAGAGTGAAACTTTAACCAAAAAAATATTAGGCACCTGTGTGTGAAAGCATTATGTGTAATGATCAATATCTAATTATAACATAATTATGGTTTTTAAATGAATGTAGATAGTTTTAACCTAAAATACAGAGAGGTAGATGTGGAGATGTTTTTAACATGTCCCAGTGTAGCCATTACTTTAGTAATACTTTTCCTGTAAATGGAACTAGCTTTGTGCCTCAGTTACACGATAGACATATGGTTGTAATATTATAGTAGCAAATGTTAAATTGCAACCAGAGGTAGTATTTTAATCTATTTGCTTCTGCATTTTCAAACTATTTCCTCCATGTCCATGATCATTATGTGTTTAACCTAATTTGTATCATTATCTACACTTTACAACCTATGATTTCAAAAGCAGTGAACTCTGGCCTGGTGACAATATCGCTGGTTTCTGTTAAAGAGAGAAACATATGACATAGGCTGCTTTCTCTGTTCCCTTAATTAGACTGTAAGTATTGTGTTATTGATAACCTGTGATTAGGGGTGCCAAAGGATGCCAAAGGATGACAATATTTGTGCCCTTCCCCCACCCCTCCCAATGCAGCATAATCATTAGAATTCATTAGGGAACTCCAATTCCTTGGAGTTTTGAATTCGGTTTTCACAGAGTTTTTAATTCCTTCCTCTACTTTTAGCAAAATTACAAGAGAGGTTAGGTACTTTACGAACTGCATAGGCTGGACAGCAACTAGATATAGCTTCTTCTCTTTACTGCAATAAGCAGACATAGAAATAGGAGACAACATTCACTGAAAAGACCAATCATTACACATGTAAATATGCAGAATGGAACTTTTCTTTCACACGTGAATGTTCACATGCGTGCATACTTCATCTCTGACTTCTCCTGAAGTGTTTTTTATTTGCTAGTAAGAGGTACAGGAAAAGTTCTATGCATTATCACCTACTTACTTACTTTTTGCATTTTATACTGAGGGCTAACATGGAATTTTCCAGTTTCTATACCTTATGGCTCTCATATAGTTAGGCGAAAACTGGAAATTGTTTTTTTTTTTTTTGGGGGGGGGTGGGGAGAGGAGGGAAAACTTGAGTAATATCACATGAACATGAAGGCAATTATTCTGTGGTTTTATACACCCATAGATATTTGAATTCTGGATTAAGAGCAAAAAGTTTAGTATCGCTTTTCAGGAGGAATAGAATTGCATTGGTCTGATCACCCAATCACACTAGGAATAATAACATGACATACATTAAAACAACATATATGTGAAAAAGTACAAGACACTAGCATCCTAAACACTGGGTTCATTACAGTGGAGTTGACCTTTTTGCCCTGATACAATGGAACTGTTTAAACCCAACTGGTGCAGTAATCCTTCCCAGTGTACTTTTGCTCTGCTGCCTGATTTACTGTTTGCAGAGGCAAGAAGCCCAGGATGAAATCCATTTAAAATAGACTGCAAAAATAAATAAAACAAATGGAGGAATGAACTCAATCTTGTTTACTTCCAAACCCTCTGTGCTTCTCTACATCAGTGAATAATAGACAAAAATGGTAATATTAGTGCTATATTTTTAGGAATAAAGGTCCTGTGCTACAGGTAGATGACACAAAAATCTCCAGAGTGAAAAAGGGCTTAGATAACAAACAAACAAACAAACAAACAAAAACCAACAAAAAAACAACACAACAATTTCAAAGCATTGGAAAGCACTTGGTACTATTTTCGTAATACTTTGATAAAACCTTGCTATTTGGGTCAGCTTATTGGTTTCCAAATGCAAACATTCAGCTTTTCAGAAGTAGCTTTATAAGTGAAGAAGAAAAATCAAAGTTGGCATGGATAACTTAGCAGGGTCTGGAGATGGTGCTATGCATTGCCAGATGCAAGAAAGCCCCTCTTCCTTCCTTGCTTATTTCAAGTATTGCTTGTTAATATAGCTAAGCATTCCTTGTATACTGTAAAATGGTTGAATTCAGAAGGATATTTAGCTCTTTTCTCTTGGAAATATTAACTTCATATTTATTTGGCTATCTTTACAGATTACTACAATTTTTTTTTTTCTGAATTACTGCTACTGTTCTGTTTTTCCATAAGACTCTGTGAAATAGGACTTGTATAAAACTGTTAACTTTGACGGAGCTGGAACAAAACCCAGAAATAAATACTAGCTACTCCTTGGTAGTAGTATCACAACAAACATAATTTTTCTTAGCATGCAATCAAATATTCAGTGTTGGAAGTATTTACTGCATCTTTGCTGCTATTTCAGGTTTAAGTAGAGGCACTAGAATATGGATATGTACAGCTGTAGTGGGTTCTTTTTTGAAGAGATGCCAATGTACAAACTGGAGCCCACACAAAGGAAAAAAGAGGGTTAACTCTGCTTTACTTTGAAGCCTTGCTACAGAGGAAAAAAAAAAACGGTTAATTCAGCTTTATTGCGAAGCCTTGCAAAGCAGTTCCCAAATGTCCCAAAAGTTACTTTAGAGAGTCTTACCAACCCGTAGACGGGAGTAGCACCGCCCAGCAGCAGGATAATGAGGAGCCACATCTGTACGGCCGAGGGAGGCAGGCACAGTGCTTCAGGGCATCCCCTGTATCTTCAAAGTGCACTCATGTCTCTCTCACTCTCTGGCCCGAGACAGCCCCCTTATATCCTGCACTGGACTGAGTGGAAAAGTACGGGCTAGAGTCACTGCACACGTGGACAGTGCATGCAGCGAGACCCACCAGGCTCGTGATCCGGCTTTGCTAACAGCGGCCTTCTGATACGCGACCACATTGTTGCACTCCCTTCTTGTTATTTTCTTCTTTGAAGGTCAAGTTCTCATGGATACACACATAGTTTTTGCAGCAACAGTACTGAAGCCCTTTTTGTCAGCACGTATACTGGGTTTGGTTCAACTAGTAATTTTCTGTCGTGTCTCCCTCAGACCATCCTTTATGATCCCTTACACAACAGCAATCTGGAGATTACCCTCCTCCACTTTGTTTGGTATATGATTCTTCTGTTCTTGAGATGGAGATATCCCTGAGCAAGAGGGATGTGAACATCTACATGGAGAAAAGCAAATTACACTGGGGAGACGGACTCTGCATACATTCAGCATTCTTACTCACCGCTAAAGTGGCCTGCAAGACTTCTGCTGACTTCTGCAGTTTGATGGAGGTGTTAAAATGGTACAGCAGTGTCATTTAACAAAGCAACAATGTTTTTGCTTGTAGGTATTACGTTTGTCAACTGGCTTCTAGTGCTGGACAAACATGTATTTGAGAGCTTGAGGAATCGGAAAACATACAGGACTTAATAGAATTTACTGTTAAAGTATTTGTAAACTGCTGGAGTGTTTACATTCATATGAAAATAGCCTAATTTGGAAACTCATAGTACTTTCCTGTATTTTAACAGGTTTTGACAAAGCACATGGAAGTGACTGGAAATGTTCAGATTATCACAGTTTTTTTTACTGACAAACCTCTGGTTGTGCCACCAGTGTATCAATAATCCAGTTTATTAACACAGGCATAAAATTACTGCAGTACTGCCTCAAGGGTAGTTTGCGCAAGGAGAAAGCATAGTCACACTCAAGCAGCATTCAGTTTTAGCTAAAAGGCACAGGCAAAGGTGAGTTCATTCCATGAACAGTTAGTCTGTAAGTCCCTGCACGATGCCCCACAACAGAAAACGGAGTAGAGGGCAGAGATACTTGAGGAGGTTTTGCACAGAGCCGTTCTTGTCCTGTATTCCTCAGTGCTTTAAGCAGCACTTGAAACTTAAGTCAAATACTGTGCAAAATCATGTTAATTCAGGCCAACACGTCCCCACAGAATCCAGAGCACAGCACAAAGACAGACAAATTAGGGCAAGAAAGGGCAGTCAACACACTCTCCAGGCTTTTCCGTTGTCCGTGGCAGGCTAACTCTCATGACATCTAACAAGGGACTGTCAAATTTTTTTAAATACTGCGGAAGTCAAATTAGAAGGTTAGGCTGGAGGATGAAAGGATTGAGAGCAGCTCTGCTGAGCAGGACTTGGGGGTATTGCTGGAAGAAAAGCTGGACATGACGCAGCAATGTGTGCTCACAGCCCAGAAAGCCAACCATATCCTGGGCTGCATCAAAAGAAGCGTGGCCAGCAGGTTGAGGGAGGTGATTCTCCCCCTCTACTCTGCTCTGGTGAGACCCCACCTGGAGTACTGTGTCCATCTCTGGAGTCCTCGGCAGGGGAAAGACTTGGACCTGTTGGAGCAGGTCCAGGGGAGGGCCGCGAAGATGATCAGAGGGCTGGAGCCCCTGCTCATTGCAGGTGGGTTGGACTAGGTGACCTTTAAAGGTCCCTTCCAACACAAACTATTCTATAATTCTGTGATTTTAGTTGTTTAATAAGGCAGAGAAGAGAAGAAAAGAAAAAACAGCAACTCATATTCTAGTAACGGTTTGCTGGGTATTCCTGTTCATCGGAACATCTTGATAAGAAAATAGGAAAGAGTTAAAATCTATGTCTAAATGTGGAGTTTTAGGTATAGATGACTTGTTCAAGACCTTTCACCATGTGCAGTCCATCGTGAGTATACATTTTATTTTACCCAAGACTTCAGTTTGACTGTGACACTATTCTTACTCTCTGTATAACTTATTTGGCCAATTAAGCATGTTGATTTTGTGAGTTACTGCCTTAATAAAATTGATTAAAAAGCCTTAATGAAATACACACCTGGAAATATTTAATTTATCTGACACTGCTTATAAGTAATTAGGGCTAAATCAAGACAGTTAGCTAAAAATACCCAGTAATAAAGAGCAGGCACTGGGATTTATTTTCCAGTATGCAGCAATGAAGCAGGCAAAGTGACCACCAAAACGATGTTGTTGATTTCGTGAAAGCGCCAGGAGAGCAGATGATGAAAAATTGCAGGTACATAAAGCTGTTGCTATGGTGTTCAATTCTTGCACCACTGTGCCTGGATTTAGTGCCTTAGACTGAATTACAAAATCATATATTCCAAATGCTGCTTATCATTTCAACAGAGCCTAGTAATAAATGACAGGAAATGCATTACCCATCTGAGATGTGTAAGAGTATACGAGCAAAGACTGAATTCAGGCTTTCTAAAATGCTCCCTATTTTAAAACTGCCATTTGTCTCTCCTAGCATATATATCCAGTTTGTAATTCCAAGGCACAAGGTAGTGTTTGAAGACAAAATTCAGTAGCTGTGCGCAGTTAGGGATAGTGAGAACATGAAGAAGGGAGGATATATAATACATCTATGGATCTAATCAAAGACCATGCCTTAAAGAAGAGGGGGTGGAAAGAAAGCAATCAAAAATTGCACAGCCATATATGCAACGTGATGCCACAGAAGACATTAGTAACTGAAGAAATTGTCAAATGAACTTCTGAAGATAAGAGTCAAAACAGCAGCCAGTTTTGAGACAGTGAAATGGGACAGGCATATCTTTCTGAAAGGGAACAAAGAATGATGGCAGCAATACCTTTCCTTGACCTTCCCTCCTTCTTTCCTATGCTATTTTTTTTAATTTTCTCAGTATTGACAAAGATGTTTTACACCTGATCTTCCATAACTTTCCCCTTTCCTGGAATCTTACATCTTCTGGTCTCTTGACCTCCCTCATTATTACTTTCACCCCTTCCATCTTTGACTTCACTTATGTTCTTTTCCTTCTCTCTGGTTCTTTTCCCTCAGTCTTCTCTGGCCTTTTTCTCATGATACAGTCTTGAACCTTTCCTCATTTTGAAACAGAGAAAAATCCAGTGCAACTTTCATTGTCTTATGCTTTAAGGACAGCTTCATCCTGCAGAGCAGTCTTCACAAAAGGCATCGTGCCCCATCCATATGACTCGAGAGTACTTTTGCAGAGCTGATATTTATATGCTGTCATCTAGGTTAGCTCACTGCTCTTGATCCCATCCTCAGTGTTTCACCAGTTTCTGTTGCATCAAGCCTCCATATCATACCTTTCCGTCAGCTCTCACAGACAGAGACTCTGTGTCCCAAAACTCACTGGGACAGAGGAACTTTCTGCGTGGACATCAGATATGAAAACACTGAGGAGGTAAGTAAGTAAAGTCCTTTTTTCTTTCCATGCACACATGGTTCTCCCACCAAAACTCAGACATATTTATAATAAGTTTGGATTTATGTAAAGTGTAGGTTCATGACCCTAATCCTGTTTTGGACAGTGTGGAAATGTTACCTTAATCTTTGAGTAAAACAAGAATAATTTCATTTCTTCTGTCATGCACATTTTATGGGCTCTGTCTCTTCTGCATAGAGATTATGATCAAGGCAGTGGACAAAAAGAAGTTTCACACTAGCCAGTAGATATATAGATTTTGCCTAATGTTTTTTAAAAATACCAAACTTTAAAAATTGAATCACAGATAACAAAAATCTACTGAGATTTGAAATGACACTATGTAATTTGAAGATAAACTGATTTAGCAGTGTAGATTAAACATACTAGATTTTATCTGGCAAATTATGATAGGGACTTCCAAAGCAAAATAATCTAATATGATACACAAACTCAATCAAGTTTAATACTATAGTAGTCTTAGCAAAAGCTTGTGTGAAAGTTTTGTAGACCTATGATTTTTGTGTTTAATTGTACACAAAAAATGAATGTTAAATTAATTATGCCCTGATTATCTGTACAGATCAGAGAAACTCCCCATTCTTTCTTCAAAAATCTAAAACTTGAGAGATACATCAGTGCCTTTGCCTCAGTGAATGAAACTTATCTGTTTCATTGTAAAGTACTGGACTGCTAGTGTTATAAAAGAAGAATGGGGAAATAAAAATAAGAAAATAAAGAGGAAAGAGAATAAGGAATGTGAAAAAAACTGCAACATTGTCAATTACAGTGAGTAGGAGATAAGTAAATATTTTCATATATCAGGGCATATTCAACATTTTACTAAGGAGAATTAGAAGGGCCACAGAATTTGGTTTAATTATACACAGAAGTATAGATTAAGTGATTACCGTTTTCATAGCAATTTTGACAATCTAATAAAAACACGTTAAGGCAATTGCATTAAGCAAAATAGCAATGGGATGCTTTCAAGAACACCTGGAGATTTGTTTAATTTGCAGAGTATATTGAGATTCCAGTTTGCTAAGAGCGACACTAAGGCTTCCCAATTTTACATGGGATTTTTCACCTGGTGCAATAACATGCAATATCTCAGCAAAGAGAATTCATTTTTGCTACTTATGATTGTAATCTCAGCAGCCTGTAAGTGCTGGCAGTGCCTCAGTTTACACACTGAGAAGGTAGGAAGACTCCTTGGAGAGCAGTTTTTAAGTGCAAGACACTGACATTGGCACTTTCTCCTGTAGGTTCAGGTTTCAGGTTTCAGGTGAGGAACAGTTAGCACAGGGTTTTTCCATGTGATTGTAACAATATGAAATGTTCAGCACTGATGCTGCAGTATTGATCTGAGGAAGATCTTTACGGAGGTGAACGCAAAGCATCAGAGAAGCTCTCATACCAAGTCCCATCAGGAAAGGGACTGCCAGTTCAGAAATGAGGGAGGCTGCAACTTCACAGTGCCGCAGGTACCTGCCTAACAAATTAAATATTTACGAGTCAGTGAAAAGCAGTGCAGGAATTGACTTAGAGGCAAATATCGATGTTATTTATTCAAATTAGATACTGCTGTTATGTGTGAAGCCAGAAATTGCTTGAAAATGATACAGTGACTCTATTGGTCACTCATGAACTCATAAGCTCAACCCGAGGAGAGAGTCAACTTATATTATTTCCTTGATCTTTCTTCAAGGCAACTGTAGATGCAACAGCAGTGTATCTTTGCCGTATGAGTGATGCCATGCCTCTGAAGTGATATGAGGTTTAATGACTGAACAAGATATGATCTTACTCTTTTTGTTATTTTATGACCTACTCTCCAGTGCTCTGACCTACCGAGACAAAATGTGAAATTAAACCACATCACAGAACAAATTTTAGTTGCAAATTTTACACTGGCAGGGTTGACATGTTTTGGTACAGTAGGACAGAAGCTACCTACACGAGTATTTAGATGTCAGTGACTAATGCCATCCATGTTATCACTACAGGTTTTCCCTGCAAAATGCCTGTAGGTGAGGCTCTTCCTCAGTAGAAACCTAGGAAATTCATCTGCCTTTTGTTCCTGTCAGAGCCCTGAGTAGCTTCTCCCCCTCCTGCCTCTCCAGGGGAGGAACCTGGGCTCAGGGACATCTTGCAGCTCTCTGGCCTTGAGACACCTCAGCGGGGGCCTCCCCCTGCACTCAGGAACTACTTCAGAGCCCTGGCCATCAGCCCCTCCCCTTCCACAGCCATGGGCATCACTGCCTCATTCCACTGCCCCAACCACATGGCCTGCTGTGTTAAGAAAATTTGTGGTGCTATGTTAGGAAAATTTGAAGAGTTATAGAATACAGTGCCATGCTGAGTTTGTCAACCCCAAAACTAAGTGGGAAGAGATTGCCTACTGAAGGCATATTAAACATAGATGTAATCTGTAGCTCAGGAAGTTCATTGATTTTTGAAAGCTGTGAGAGTATATTGAGAAAAAAATCATTACAATGTTTGACCTCTTATTATGCCTTTCTGTAAGCATAGTGTTTTTAAACTGTTACATATATAGTGGAATGGATCTTCCAGTTTGACCCAGTATTGGCATTTCTGTGGTTACAGTAGTACAGGTGGGAGTCCCAGTACGCTGCTGCTGATTCTGTGGAAGTGTAGAGACCACCTACCAGCAGGAAGATGAGCTCCTAAATTCAGCTCTCCAAATACTATGTGCATCTTTGCCCTACTCTGATGATATTCTAAGTGTGACCATTCTGTACTTCCCTGTGAATGGCCACTACTGGCCAACAGAAATATAAAATGCTGAAAAATAAATACATAGATTTCTTGTCTAAAATAATATAGGTAATATAAAAATAATGAATAATGGCTGATATTTTTAAACTTGTATTGGCCCAGCATTCCTTCATTTCATATTTAAGGTATGGATTCAGTGAGGGAAGAATTTCAGATGGAAAAAAGTGACCCCAGAACTCCTCTCCCACAAGTCATTATGAAGATGAGAAAGTGAGAAAAGGAAAAAAAAAAAACTTGTTCGCAAAATTTTTATAACATCAATAGGTATAAATCTTTCCTAGAACTAAATGATTTATCAGAAAACTCTGTGTAGAAAAAGCAGTCTGCTTCTAAGGCAAATTTGCATCCTTTATTCTAAGAGGACTTTTTATAATACACTGACTGGCTGATATTCTATTTCTTTATATTCAAGGAATAGAAAGGTTTTGCACGGTAAAGGGATTGTTTTTGAAACTTCTTTCTGTCTAAGAATGTCACTGTTATATGATAAAGTTCTTTTCTCCCTTATTCTTGTCTCATTTCACAAGTAGGAAAGGTGGGAAAGAAACCTCATGAAAGTAGATTGTTATCTAAGGCTTAGAACTGCACTAACAAAATGTAATGTTTCCAAAAGCAAGACTTTTCTTGACATCAGAAATGAGACTCATATTTCTGATGCAATTTTACTATTAGAGGCTTCATTCATTAAGGTGGTTATTCATTACCCTCCAGTGCTGTTGGGGTTTTTTTTGGCCAAGTTGGCAATGTCTAAAAGAGCATATAGATTTATAAGACAATTTCATATTGTCACACCACCTGACCTCAGTCAGTTTTCTGTTCTGCAATTTGGTGCTGCTCTTCCATATCTTTCTCACAGGGTTCTCTTTGAATCGTATGTTTCTCTCTCTGCTCCCTTAGCTTTAGTGTCTAAAGCTAAGAACCCAGCCATTTCTACTCAGAAGTTCTTGAAAATCCTATAACCTTTCACTGGGACATCTGTGCTAGCCAGATATTGGTCTACCACCACAGAGTTTAAATGCTTCTCCCCAAACCATGCTCTTTGTCATACACGAGAGTATAACCAGAATCTGAGGTAATTCTTTATTAACTCATGTTGAAATGACATATTTTAGAGCTCTTTGGCTAAAGAGCCTAAGTTTGGTATCACGGAAGCAGGCTGATGAAGAAAGGGTTAAATGAGAGAGTTCCCTACTAAACAACAGCTTCCACTATATGGAAGGGAGAAATGAGTATCTAGAAAAGCTGGATGAAGCAAGAGGATTGTCAAAATTTGCCCTCTAGTCAAACAAGCTTTTAAAACATCCACGCTATGAAGTAATCTGCCTTTAAAAACATAAAAGGAGAGAAAGAAAGAAAACTGAATTCTCTTAGAGTGAACAAACACGTGCTGTTTCAAAGCATGGAAGCATAAGACTAAGACTTCTTTTTCAAAAAATGTGTGAAGCTGCGCTAAGAGCCAGGTTAAAACTGAAGGAAAATTTCTAGTGGTGACATGCTCTAAGTGACACATGGCCCTACATCTTATTTTCAGGACGAGACCAATTTCAGTGTATTCTAATGTGCCTATGTCAAATTACAATGAATGAGATTTAGAATTCTCCCTCATTAAGCACCCATAGAGGACTGCCAGGAACTCATTAAGCAATGCACTTGGTTAGCGCTCTGGCTGTGGCTGCATGTAATACAGTTTATTTCAACTTGTTAGTTCCTGCTGTCAGTAGCTGTGCATCTCAAGCGCTCTGTGGACAGATAAAGATGATATGTCAATGTGAGCACTAAATTAAACAAAGGACAAAGATTTGACCAAAGTGAAAAGCATCATTTGTGCAAATGCTGAGAAAACCTGCGTATTCTGGAGATAATTCCAAACGCTTTTCATTCAGTCTGCAGGACGCATACTGCTTTCCTCAGTGGTCTTGAAGCAAAGCCAAAGTATTTGTCTTGATGTAGTTGTCTTGACTTCTTCTTCAACATATAAACAGATTAATTGTGTCATTTGTTTCTGGCAAATCAGGATTAGAGTGCATAAACTTGTGTGGTTAATAACACTATTAGCCCTGCAAAGTTTTTAGTAACACTTGTGTCAATTCACTTTTGTGCTCTGGAGTGGACACAGGACTGTACCATGATGAGCAATACAGCATTTAGAGATACTAAAATTCTGCAGGAAATGTTTGATTCTGACCCCCAAAATGCAATAGTTGAAAACAAAACTACTAAATAGCACCTGTTTTAACTGATCTCCAGAGTCAACATTGTTTTAATTTTTAAGGATGTTGAACTGACAAAAACAACCAGTTAAACAGTTTCAAACTGAAAGAAACTCTGATTTATCAAGAAGAAAACACCCCAATTGACTCAACCCAAAGTTATAAGACAAAAATTATCTTTGAAGTTTTGAATTCTGCTTTGATTCAGGAAAATATTTTCTTATCATGGACATACTAACTCAACTGGTGAACTTTAACTTTCCTAATGCTGTCTCCCATTGCTATTCTAGTGGTAAATTATAACAAGGTGAGATAAAAACCTAAGTTCCCTGCTTGAGTGAGGGCTTGGACCAGATGATCTCAAGAGGTCCCTTCTGACCTCAACCATTCTGTGATTCTGTGAAGTTTTAACAAGTGGTTTATGGCTTTTATATCTGGTACCGTGTACTAATTGCCATTATAATTAATCCCATTAGATGTTATTAGCTGTGTGGCTAGGAAATCGCATTTGTTCTTGTGATTTCACAGGACAGACATCCAGCTTCTGTTAATGTGCATCTACATTTCTTATCTATTTGCTTCTTTTTTTTTTCTTATTTGGTCTATAATCTGAGATGTGAGATTGCAGCTGGTCAATCAGCTTTTATCTGCTCAGCAGGAAACAACTGGGAGATTCTTCTTTTGAGAGGTAAGTCAGATGCGTCACTTTTCTTTCATGGCTGTGATTGGTGGTGATTAACAGCATCTGTTCATTAGGAAACTGGGAGAATGATAAGGCATATGGAATCTTCCACAAATGTAAGACATCATCTTTTTAAGACCTTTGTATGTGCTGGGCAAAACTTGCTTGCAATCCATATTTGAACCAGCACCTTTTACTTGAATTGAGTTTTACAGAGAGCTATAACCATGACAAACCTCTCAAAATCTGGATTGGAGCAGGTTTAGTACTAAATAGACCTTCAGAGGTGTCTGGAATCTAAACACAGTTTTAAATGGTGTGCAGAGATATCATTGATCATTCTGCAGAGATTGCATTCAGTTCCACTGCAACAGAGTGATATTCATAGTCCAGCAGGCTTGCTGTATATACATATATATATGTGAATATCTCAGATAGTGAGGATCTACAAGATCACCTCCTCTTAGTTACTGTCTGTTCTCTAGCTCTAAGTAATGCAAAACTTTTTTGTTATTTATTGTTAGCTCGAATTCCTATCTACCTATGCTATTGTGCATCTTTGCTTGTTTGTTTTTTAATTTCCCCTGCAGGCATTTTCTTTTGCCTCTAGGTGTTTCCTAGGTAAGTCCATTTTACCACCCAGGTGGTATATCTGATCTCTAGGTTTTGACTACCCAGTTACATCTTTTACATCCTCAAGCACTTGACATTTGTGCTTGGAAGTGTCAATCATTTTATACATTTTTATGGGTGGATTCAGCAGCTGAAATTCCTCAGCTTCCCCCCACTTTTTGCTTTCTTACACAAAAAAAAAATGAATGTAGAAGAACCATTTCCACTATCTCATTTGATAGTTCACAAGGATCTTCTCGTTAAACAAACATGACATTTGTAGTGTTCAGGGACACTCTTCAGGGCAACCATAAGTTGTGAACACACTTTTCTTTCTTCTTAGTTCATATCAAAGTCATGTAGAAGTTGGGCACCAGGGAAGGTCTGCCCACAGATTTTCATTAAAACTAGTGAATGACAAATTTTCAAGTTTTCCTTTTCTGAGGACACATTTTTCTCATTAAGAAGGCAAAATTATCTTTTTCTTCCAAAACAAATGAAAAAAACCTTTAGAATAACAAAATCCCTCTCTTCATTCACTTTACTCAAGGGAGCCATCCCATAATTCTCAGTTTGGCCTACTATGGTGAGTTTTTTGACTAAAAATAAAGCTGAAACACAGGTTATCTGATGCAAGGTCCTTCAGAAAAAAAGCTTTTTGAGAGAAAACATTTATCCTAAAAAGGATCCGTAAGCAAAAATTATACAGATACTTAAGGGATCCTATGCTTGTCCACTCACATAATGCATCCGCACATTTCTTAACACAAGTACAGTTGTTCTACATATAAAGTTCATCTAGCCCATTAAGCTGTTTCCAGTGATGCTGTATTCTGTCATAGCCTCCAGCAATCTGCAGCTCAAGGTCAAGTTGAACCAGAGGCAGTATTTGAATTTTATAATCTTTGTCAGATTATTTCCTTAAGAACTTTCCTCACAATTATTAGCTTGAAAAATCGTTCCCTGTTCTTATATCTTTGTTATGTCCCTCTTTTTCTATTTAGTTCTTCAAAAACTAATGATTAAACAAACAAACAACCCCTCTGATATGTATCATTTTAAGAACATATCACTGTGCTGTTATTTTTTTGAACATTTAGCTACTATATTCTTTTTACCTTTTTTCCCTGCTCTTTCCTCCATAAAATTATAAGTAGCAGAAAGACTGTTTTGTTTGCCAAGTTCTGGCAAAAACTATTCATGTACTTTAAGCTTGATTAACAGTAATCAAGGAGCATATGAACAATGCTCACAGTGAAACTATGTTTGCCAAATTAAGATCATAGGATTGTACCTTCAGGGAAAATGGCCCAATAGTGAGTAACTTGAAAGTTGTTCTATAGTTTCCAAGTGCCTAGTTGAATTTCCTACTACAGAAGCTAGAATGACATTTGTCCTGGAAAACAAAAGCCTAATCAATGCATTGTAATATGCAAATGTGTATTCATTATGGACTTAGCTAATCCATCACCCTCTCTGCTTCCATTTCTATGCTTTTTCTAGGTCTCTAAAGCTTTTACATGCTTGGGTTTTGTTTTTAGCTGAAGCTATAGTTCAGAGGCCAGATTTCACCGCAGGTGAAACTGGTAATCTGTTTGCTTTTCAACAAGAGATTATCAAACATAGGTGCCTTTATGTATTAGGTGCATCGAACAGAGGTAACCAAGAGACGCAGCAGTTTGTGTGACATTCCACACAGGCAGGTGCACAGAACAGGCCAGGAACTGCACAGAACAGCATATACTCAGTAAAGTGTCACTGGGCACGGGCCCCAGCTGGGATTGAAATCACTTTCCCTGTAATATCAAAGGCCTCAAACAACAGGAGCTCCTGAGGGAGGATGCAGCTCTACAGTTCTTGGGCTGCAGGTCTGCCTGGCACTTCTCATTGAGGCTAAGGCAGCAGGAGATGATCTCCTAGCCTGAAGCAGTTGTATAGGTTGAGGGTATGTGTCACCAGCTGAATGAGATATGGGAAGACGTCATCAGACTGTGCAACATCAGAGATGATAAGAGCTTCACCAGATATTCTCCGAGACCCTGTAGTTTCAAGAGGCCAAAGTCCCAACTGGAGGAGCAGGAAGAGTCTGTGCATATCAGGTTGTGAAATGGAGATTCCTGTGGTGGCAAAAGGCTGGAAGCTTGTGGTTTCTGGCACCAGGAGGAAGGCTCCTGCTCCATCTGAAGATTTGCAGGTGCAGAAGTTCTTTGCCCTTCCAGGACACGAGCTGCTGGGAGCTCTATCCATTGAATCATCTGAGCTAGCTGAGCCTGACACGCAGAAGCACCAGCAGGAAGCGGTGAATGATAGCAGAGGAAGACTATCTGCTGCAGAGAGCAGAGGCTGCCATCTGTCAGTCTAACTGTCATCTGGAGACCTTTGGTGCTTGCTTGGGGGTCTGATGTTGGATGCTGTTGCCAAGGCAATGTTATGCAGATGTCTGTTACAGACTGATCAGGAAGAAGTGGATGGGGCCCTCTTCAGACAACTAGAAGAAGCACAACGTTCGCAGGTCCTGGTCCTGCTGGAGGGGCAACCCTGCAGAGCGCCAGCTGCCCAGGAGGCTGCTGGAGTGCCGTAGTGTCAAGGGGATTGAATTGCTGCTGAGGGAGATTAGTGCTGTGCCTAATACAAAAAGAAATCTTGAAAGGGTATAGCTAATTTCTACGTTTGAGCCAAGGTTTGAAGAGATTGTATCGCTGCCAGTAATCTATGTATTTTTTTAAAATTTACTAAAATCAGCCTAGGAAATCTGGCTAAAGTATCTGTGTAGGGACTTTTCTTACTTAGGCTAATTTACCGGGGACAAGGATTTGTTAACATTATCTATTTTCTCTTCCATTCAATTGTTCTCATCGTAGTTGTAGTATATGAATACTTTCTGTCTTTCAGTACCACCAATTTCATACATTCATGCCTAAACTATCACCCAGCCTTCGACGTACTCTGATTTTTGCATGATTTTATCTTAAGGCAAATAACCTTTATAAGTCTTGGATCAGATATAACTGTTAACTTTTAAATTTTCTCTTGAACGTTTCTGCTTATTTGTTGCACACTTCTAATTGAAAATATGACACAAATGAGATGGCTTTATTGTATGTCCTGCATGGCTTTATATTCCAGCAAGAAAGTCCAGTTGGGAAGCAAACTAGACAGACTGAAAGGGTTCAAAAATGGCTGCTGTATATATATTAACATACAATTTTTGATTGTCACAGTTATTACACCTTTCTGATTATGAAATTGTCTTCTTCAAAACGAGTGAAAAGTGCATGCCAAAAAGGGAGATAAATGCAGAGCGCTCCTCTTGCTAAAGTTAAAGAGCACTTTCTATAATTGAGAAAAGGGAAAAATTAAGATTAAATTGAAATAATTTTATGGTTTTATGTGTTGGCACTAATTGTGTTGAACTGAGAATGATTTAGTGACGTTAGGTTACAAGATCACCATGACAACTAACTTTTCCATATCAATCCGAAGGTATTTATGTGTATATCTAGTGTTTTTAACATGCCAGACAATGACAGTTAAAATACTGCGGTATGAAAATATAAAGGAATATATTTGAGGAAGACAGTGTCATTTTGTAGGTTACAATGATCATTAGCTGAATCCATGTCTGTCCTAGAAAGCACACTGTGGTTTGATTCTTAGTCAGCTGGGTCCAATTTTCCAAATACTTGCACTCCTAAATAGCATTTTATATTGTAAAATGAAAGATAAATGTGTCAAAAGAGGAAATTTGAATTTGAAAATAATAATTTAAGGCACAGCAGTGCCAGGTTTACAGTTGTCAGTCCATAATCATTGTCTTCTGATTACCAAACTCATATTTCCATGTATGTCAAATTTTGTTCAAACACTTTCTTCTGCTAGCACTGAAAAAAAAAAAAAATAGATAGTTGATGTTAAAGATACGGCAATAAAACAACCACTGGGAAACTCCATAATGTGCTAAGTTATGCTATTTCACTTTTTCTTGCATTAACACAATTGAAGTTAGCCTTCATAGCTAATTGTGTACTAAGGCATAAGTCATATTAAGGTCACCGGAAATATTGTACATTAATCTAATAATAAATTTTGTTCCCTTACAAATAAGCGGGATCTCCTTCTTTGAAAGTAGTAAGACAGCTGCATTTACTCCAGAGGAAAGACCATTTTATTTTGCTTTCTGTAATAGAAATTGTTCTTTTCCAAATGCTAGATTTAAAGATTATAAATTAAAATGAACCAAAATACCAAAACCCTACATTCTTTATATAAATGTTAGGGATCCTGAACTTAAATTTTTTCTATCTTCTGTTTCTCTCTTGTAGGCAATACTGGAGACTTTTTTGCTGTCTTAACCTTGACGCAGACTGAGTACTCCTTCAACTATTGCTTGAAGTAGAAGGCACTTAACTTTTATAACAAATGTGGCAGGATATATGGGATAACAGCTCCTCATATGATGGAACATGATCCTGTTTGACCTACCACAGCTGTCACGTTAGTGCAAATTGAAAGAAATGCCACATCGGGGTTAAAAGCAGCTACAAGCAGATAATTGCCCATGAAATGTGTGCACTTCCTATCTCCAGTGGATTGATGAGGAAAAAGAATCCCTTGAATCTGCCAGAACACCTCTATTATTAGATTGATGGGATAAAAAAGGCTTTATGGAGAAGAGGCCTATTCCAATATGTAGCTCCAGTTGAAAGCAATTGTTTTCAAATGAATGAACTGGGTATCTTAGGGGCCTCTACCAATTTTATTCTCTGTAGTCAAGAATTAACTTTCATAGCCATCACTTCACTTTCAAAACAGATCATCCTTGATATCAAGGTCCTTGGCAGTAATAGAGAAATTGTACTTTTAAGGAGATTGTTCTTGAAGAATTTCTCTGTTGTAATAGTTGTAATAAATATACCTAACAGCTTGCAGCAGTTTTCTTTTCCCTACAGTAATTTGCTTCAATTTTTTTTCCTAGTTAAGTACTTCTATGCCAAGTTAGTAAAAACCCCAACAAGAAAACGTAGAGTTTTAATTTATGGGAAAAAACCGAAGCATTTAACAGCAATATCCATCTGCATTTTTTGTTTAAGACTGATGAGTTAAAATATTGCAGGGTAGTGATAGAAATTCAAGTATTCTATCTGTACCTGTGTGGAGAATCATCGTGAAGATGAGGGATTTTATTTTTTTTTTAATGTTTTATCACGTTGCCCTTGATGATGCCTTGATACCCTATTTTCTCCATTCTACTTCTTTTTGTTTGCTTGCTTCATAAATTGATTAGTATATTAATTAGCACGAACAGGTTTTTTAGCATTGTGGGGCATTGATGGAGGATCGAGTTCTGCTTCTGGTTTGGTAGTTATCATGGTAAAGTGAAATTAAATCTGATCTCCAGCTATGACCAGAACCTATTCAATTTGTAATACACATTGTCTAAGGTAAAAAATAGATTCTGGCATAATCCTTCAAATTACGCTAGCAGATAACACATTTCTGCTTCTTTGAATGCTGTAAAATTTAGAATGGATGAAGGCATAGTACAGGAGGGAAAACAGCTGGAGATGGTGTTAAAAGTTCAGTTACCTTAAAGCAGGATTAGCTATATGCTGTGTATCTATAGTATTCTTAAAAGCTTCTGATGTTGTATATTCCACATCTCTGTTGCAGTATGATAGTGCTTACTTACCATTAGAAGCAATTTTACAAATAAACATGTTGATAAAGAAGTGTGTAGGATTTATACTGTTACTGGAGACAGGACAAGAGCAGCTAATTTCCTCTCTTTGAAGCAGCAAATATTTATGAATTATCATCTCTGTGCCTTCTCTAGAAATTCCTCCAATTCTTTCAATCTTTCCTCATAAGCGAAAGTCCCTACATTTATGATCACTTACCACTATATCCTTCAATTTCTCTGTAGACAATTTCTGACAAAGTCTCCACAGAAAGGCCTTATTCTTCTGTCTGGTATTTCAGATCTCTCTGCTTTCTCTTTTTCGTTCTTCTTAAAGCTTTTAATATGTAGATAATTAGCCAACTTTTAGTTTTCTCCAAAAGTTCTCTTTTTTGCTCTGTATGGTAAACAGAGCATTTCAGACCCTGGGAGAGAGTACCACATTTTCTTAAAGAATGTGTGCAAGGCTGCAGATTTAAAAAAATGTCAAGCATAGCAAATAGCCAAGACTAGTTATTAGAAGAAATGCAGGTTTCCCAGATGACAACTTCATAAAAGTAGAAAAACTAAAGAAGACTAGTGGCAATTTTTTGCTGGTAAAGAAGTTGTCTTTTTTTCACTCAGTGTAAACTTGCTTCCTCAGAAGATATGCCTTGACGTGTATTTAAAAAAAGGATTTACTAGCACCTGAGGAGTGGTTAGAGAGTTAGTAGTTAAAAGGTCTCTCTTTCATCCAAAAATGTGTGTGGAACTTCCTGTCCTCCTTGTAGCAATTCCTTCAGCATTTGATAAGGCAGACCCCGTCCCTGTCCTAGCCCTCAGGACTGGGTGCAGCTAGCTATAAAAGAAAGGTCTCCCCCATACCTTCACTAAGATAAAAGGTCAAAAGGACACATGATGTTGTTGGAGACAAGACTCATGACTGGAGCTAAAGCTGCTCTTACATCTCAGAGGGCATGGGTGCACAGTGGTGGAAGAAGGAACATTTAGAGAAAACTTAGGAGAGAAAAACAAAAAGCTAAGCAAGAGAAGGGCATTTAGAAACAAAACCCTCCCTCCTGAATTTAGACTGACTGGAAGATATCATAAGTTAATGGAGTCTCCGCTTGCATAGCCATATTTCACTGAAACCTACTGTAGCCCACTAAAAACCTGTTAATTGCAGCCATCTCTCCCTGCCCTTCCCTTCTTTGTACCTACTCTGCCATCATTGCAAGGATAAAGACTTATGTTGTAGGCCTGGCAAAATTCAGTTTTGTCTACACTTTCAAAAAGTGCTAAGCCAGCTCTGTTTTTTCAGTGGTGTTTTAAGACTATCTAATTAAGCGTGACAGACATCTGATCACAGTTGGTTTTCTCTTACGTTGACCTATTGTTAAAGCTACATCATTTAAAACTCTCTTTGGTCCTCTAGATTTTGAGAATATGTACAGCATTTGTCTTGACTCCCCCAACTTTCTAGTGCAACCCACACAGACTATGATCAGACATGATTTCAGACAATGTGTGTCAAATATAGAAATGTCATACTACAGCGACATTGAGCTCTTAATACCTTAATTAGAAACTCAGTTCCAAGCTCTGTACTTTTTATGAAAAAAAAAAAAAAATTAACCTGTAAATGGGTTAATGACAATTGCAACAGTTCGCTTGCTTTTTATTCCCAAAGAAGTAATCTGTTCCATTGCAACTCCATTGCAGAGTCTTTAGTTTCCCAGATTTTAATCACCTTTACTGAGTTTTAGTGGTGACTATGAGGTGAATAATTTATCATACTCTAAACAGAGGAAAAGCAGCAGAGTAAATGATCCTTCACAATTAGATTTAGAAGGTGACTTTAAAATCTTAGGGGATTGCCCAATATATTAAGAGTAGTCAATTTAAAAATTTAATTAGAGAGGTAGAGCCTGGTTTCATGTGTTATATGTGTACTTTAGGTTAACCCTGAAGGGGGTTTCATTAACATTTGCTCATTTCTATGCATTTGTGTTTTTAAGATTTTCTTCTTTATAATGGGTCTGCTGCTTCCCTTTTTAGATAGAGGTAAGACTAAATACACTCAGATAAAAGAAACAAAAAGCCATTAGTGAAAGGGCACATTTTTGGAGCAATTACAAGTCTGGTCTATTTAAATTCTAGCCAATTTATTTTCCTGACATATTTAATTCATTAGGACAAGGTAGAGAAATCAAGAACTCTATCAAGATCTTCTGAGAACTTATTTCCTTACCTTTTTTGCTTATCTTTTCTGTGTAAATACTGCTCCTGAAAAAACGATTTTTTTTCCTTCTTTTGTATTGCCAGCTTAAAATAAATCCACAGCATTAAATGACCTTAAATCTTGCATTGTGGTATACAAGCATATTTGTATTATATTTGAAAGAAAAGCATTTAAGATTATTCTACCTGGATCTTGTTGGTTTGGTATTATTTTTAAAGGTATCATGTCTCTCTTCAACATACAAAAAAAGTCCAATGGTAAATCTTGCCTCACTGCAGGTTTTTTTTTTTCTTACAAGTGTTTGAAAGCATGATGGTAATCCAGTCCTGGTTTTTGATGGTAAATTTAAGTGAGTTAAAAAGAAGATTTTTATATAGCAAAGCGGTGTCCTTGCAGACAGAATAATAAAATTGTTTCATTTGGAAAAGACCTTTAAGGTCATTGAATCCAACTATAAACCTAACACTGCCAAGTTCCACTAAACCATGTCCCTAAGTGCCACATATACACATCTTTTAAATATCTCCAGGGACAGTGACTCAGCCACTTGCCTGGGCAGTGGAGATTCTCCCTAGTCCTCCTTTTGTTGGTAATGTATTTATAGAAACATTTTTTATTGTCTTTTACGGCAGTAACCAGATCAAGTTCTAGTTGGGCTCTGGACTGTCTAATTTTCTCCCTGCATAACCTCCCAACATCCTTGTAGTCATCCTGAGTTGCCTACCCTTTCTTCCTAAGGTCATAAACTCTCTTTTTTTTCCTGAGTTCCAGCCAAAGCTCTCGGTTTATCCAGGCCAGTCTTCTTCCCTGCCAGCTTGTCTTTCAGCCCACAGGGATGTCCTGCTCCTGCACCTTTAGGATTTCGTTCTTGAAGAATGTCCAGCCTTCCTGGACTCCTTTGCCCTTCAGGACTGCCTCCCAAGGGACTCTGTCATCCAGGCTCCTAAACAGGCCAAAGTCTGACCTCCAGAACTCAAAGCTAGCAGTTCTGCTGACCCCTTACTTCTCCGAGAATCAAAAACTATCATTTCATGATCACTATGCCCAAGGCAGCCTCCAACCATCACATCACCCACAAGTCCTTCTGTGTTTGCAAAAAACAGGTCCAACAGGGTGCCTTCCCTAGTTGTCTTACTCACCAACGGTGTCAGGAAGTTATCTTCCACACACTCCAGGAACGTCCTAAACTGTTTCCTCTCTGCTGTATTGTATTTCCAGCAGACATCCGGTAAGCTGAAGTCTCTCATGGGAACAAGGGCTAGTGGTTGTGAGACTTCTCCCAGATGCTTATAGAATATTTCGTCTGCCTCTTCATCCTGGTTGAGCGGTCTATAACAGATTCCCACCATGTTGTCTACCTTGTTGGCCTTTCTTCTGATTCTTACCCATAAACACTTGACCCTATCGTCACTATCATCCAGCTCTAGACAGTCAAAACACTTCCTAACATACAGGGCTACCCTTCCTTGCCTATGCCTTCTGAAGAGTTTATCCATTGAAGCACTCCAGTCATGCAAGTCATCCCACCCTGTTTCTGTGATGGCAACTATATTGTATTTTTCCTGCTTCACAATGGCTTCCAGCTCCTCCTCCTGTTTGTTGCCCATGCTGTGTGCATTGATGTAGATACATTTCAATTGGGCTATTGATTCTGCCACCTTTTTCCATGCAGAAGTCCTGATTCCTCTGTGACCATTCTCAGGCACTTCCGTGGTTTCTGTCACATCAATATCCCTTGTGACTTTGCTGCCACATGCATCTCCATCCCCTACCTCCACTGAGATGGCAGACCAAAGGACCTCAGTAGTACACTGTCCCTCAACCTTTGGTGTGCTGTCCCCAGGCTTATCTCTAGTGAGCCTTGTTTTATGCCTTTCCCCCTTCAAATCTAGTTTAGAGCTCTTTCAATGAGCCCTGCTAACTCCTGTGCAAAGATCCTTTTCCTCCTTTGAAACAGGTGTACCTCATCTGTTGCCAGCAGGGCTGGTATCATGTAGACTGATCCATGATCAGAAAGCCCAGAATTCTGCCAGTGACACCAGGCATGGAGCCAGAGATTGATCTGCCAGCCCGTCCTGTTTCTTCCCTCATTTCCTGTAACTAGAAGGACAGAGGACAACACTACCTGTGCTTCTGATCCCTTAACCAGTCTTCCCAATGCTCTGAAGTCTCTCTTGCTTGCCCTTGGACTTGTTGTTGCAACTTCATCACTGCTTACCTGAAAAATCAATAACGGATAATAATACGAGAGCTGTATTAGGGTATGAATTAGGGTATATTCTTGTCACATCTTTAACCCGGGCCCCAGGAAGGCAGCAGACTTCCCTAAGAAGTGGGTCTGGTTGGCATACTGGGCCTTCTGTTCCCCTCAGAAGAGAGTCTCCTATGAAAAAGACCCATCTTTTTTTCTTTATGGAAGCACTTCTGATGCAGAGGGTAGGCTGACTTAGTCTTGGCAACTCCTCCAACCTAGTTGAACCATCATCCTCATCATTGTTCGTTTACACTTGCAGAGCCTCGTACTTGTTGTGCTAGGGCAGCTGGGAAGGTGGGTTAGTCACAGAGGAGGGGGGGCCTGCTGCACCGGGCAGGAATTTGTGGCCATTGCCCCCTGTCTCTTAAGTCCCCATGTTCTGCCAGGCAGAGAGAGGATAGGGAATCCTCCATATCATGCGTGCCGTCTGTCCCTCGGAAGGTAGGCTGAGGTTCCAGTAGTCTACCTCTCTCTCAGACTCCCTGATACTCTTCAACCTACTCAAGTCCTGCCAGAGCTCTGTCACTAAGCAGAGGGGTTCCTCCACCTAGGTACACCTCCCACAGGTGTGCTCACTGCTGCCATCCAGTACTAGCCTAAGAGTAGAGCACAACCTGCAGCCTGGCACATGGGTAGCAACATATTCCCATTGGAGCTCTGTCTGGGAAGCTGCGTCAGCAGTTAGTGCTCCCTGGGAGTTTCTTTTATAGGTGTGTGGGCTTGGCCATGGTTGCTCCTGGCCCTGCCCAGGCCTCATCAGCTGCTGCCGTGTCACCTGCAGGCTCCTGGCAGCTCTCTTGGCTCCCCCTGAGTTTTCTCTGGTTCAGGAAACCCTCTTTGCACCATGCTGGAGTGCTTCACATCATATTGTGACTGCTGCTCACCTTGGTGAGATACTTCTGTGTTCTGATGACTTTTCTTTCTAATGATATCCAGGCCATCTCTGTGTTTGCGGAGTAAAATGGAGCCTTAACAATATACAAAATAACAAATGTGATGGTTTCCATATACACCGGTGTGTTTCACTGATTTTTTTTTTTAAATCTCAGCTTTTAGACTGTTGTGTATCCATTTGCTCCTAAATGATGTGTTCCTCAAAGGTATTAACACTACTAAATGACAGGAGTACTGATTCACATACTTCCACCCATCCAGTGGATAATCTGCCAGCCTGTGGTAGAATGAGATGTAACTCAGGCCTCTGAATGTTTTTACTGCATTATTCTGCTTTTACTCTGTCAGTAGTCATTCTCTAGTTGAGTGGATGTAGGGTAACTTCTCCTTTTGTGGAATCATATTCCCCTTTTCTCACCCCAAAATAGTTATAGCTTAAAGAAAAGTCTGCCTAGGACTGGAAATTCTGCTCTTAGGCAAGGGTGAGTTTTTGTGTCAGCTGGAAAGCTGGAAGAGGCCTGGGTGGAAAAACTTTCCTTAAAAAAATCATGTGAATGGTGAGCAGTGAGGGAGTCCATGTGTTGTGACAGTCCTGAGCATTGCTTGGGAAGGAATCAGTATCCTCTTCCCATTTTGTGAAAGACTAAATCCTCCAAATAAAAGAACTTAAGTTTCTGGTGTAATATTTCTGTGGAGATATAGTCCATGGCTTCACCTGGAATGTGATTTTTCAATCTATTTTCAATCTGAATTAAAATACTTTTATGTTGAATAACATAGAAAAGGTCAGTGTTTTCTTCCACAGACGTAAATAGGCTTTGAATGTTACCTTTTGAAGAAGACATCAAACATTGATTTTTTCTTACTATCTTTAGAACTAGGAGAAGATTGATTCCTTCAATGTTGGGCATTATACTTAGGTTGACAGTTCTGATGAGTTGCAATATTAACTAACATTTCTTTGGAAACAACGTACACACTTTCACAGTGTTTTTAAAATTAGATTTTTGCTTATTCAGAAAGGATAAGTGAGACCCTTTATTCACTCTTCTCAGTATCACTGCGAGTAAAGCTGACTTTTGACTGGGAGACCTTAGTTTTAGAAGGTCAACTCCACCAAATTCATGTTTTATAACTCAGCTTGCCCTAGAATTCAATAGTAATTCAAATTAATAGTAACGATAATAAGTGCTTTTACCAGGAATATTTATGATTTTTTTTCAGGAAGAAAAGCAAAATATATGATTTCTGAAAGAAATATTTCATTCCAGATCCATAGGAAACTATGTTCATGCTTTTTAGCTCAAGGCTGAAGGCATCTTTTGTCGGAGTGTGTGCTTCATTACCAATTATAAATAGTCTTTATTACATCTTATTTGAATGAAACATGTAGCACTAAGAGTGACAAACTGGACCTGTTTGAAAAATATATAAACATTTCTGTTGAATTCTTCTGGATTTAAAATTTTATACAAACTCTAGCCCAACTTTTTCCCTCAGTTGAGTAAGTTCTATTGAAACCTGTAATAGAAACTTTCCTACAGATAGCCTATGGGAAGATGTTCGCATTCTGTGGAACATTAATGAAATTCCACAGGGGTTCGCAGGTTCACATGCTTATATATTTTAGAACAGCTCTGTGATCTACCATAACAACATTGTGCCTTTTTTGCCATAAAATAATTTTGAGGCAAAAAGTGCATGTGGTTCTAAATAACTTCTAAAAACTTTAAATAGGTTATCAAAATGGCCTCAAATGTTTGCTCACATGATAAACCTATTCAAAAAAGAGAAAGTAAATGGAGTTACACCAGTATATGTCAAGTGGTTTAATGTTTTGTATTCATGTACTTTTGAGACTGTGAAAGTCTTCACAAACACAAAATTAATCATAAGGTCTGAACAATTGAGATCAAAAAAGAAGTCATAAATTTGTTAGAAGTTATACTGACTTTCTAGAATAAAAATAATGCAATGCATGTTATAAAACTTGAAAAGCATTACCTGCCACGTGAATGCTGTAGTGATTCCTTTGTCTTCTATAACTATCTTCATCAGCAAGTGTGATGAATGTATGAGTTAGCATGTTAAAGCATCCAGAGTCTTGTCAGCATTTCAGTATTCTCCTTTAAGATCTCAGTAGGCATAATGCAATGGTTTCTTTCCCTACCTTGTTGTGGGTAATTATTTTAATGTGGGGGAAAGGAGGCCCACGAAAGAAAAAATGCAGGCCAAAAGAAAATATTAGTTGCATCAGCTGGGATAAATTATGACCAATAAAAATGGTTTGGAGGCTGGGGACACACGAAGCTCTAAGTTATTTCAAGGCTGTGACAGATTTTGAGGACAGAGCAGTTAGAGCCTTTCCCATTGTGTATGCCATTTTAATATATTTGAATTAGGTTTTGAATTTTCTGTGTTCAGTGCAGTGAACAGATTAAACTTTCTTATCTGTGAAATGAAAATTTCGATAAAACCAGAAGAAAACAGAGGCACTATCTGTATGTTACACAGGTAAATAATTTTTCCTTGATTGGACAGGTGGTCTGACCTACCCTGACCTACCCAGGACATAGAATTATTGCAGTAGAAGAGACTGTTTTTAATATGCCAGTTGTACTGTTCAACTAAAACTAGTGGGCTTAGTTATTATGGCAGTATTTTGATTTCCAAAATTTACTGGGGGTGTATGCCAGTTCTGTGCTACTTTACTACAACAAACATCCCTAAATAATGCTCTGGTCATTGGAAATAGATAGAATGATTCCATCACCACTGAAGTCAACTGCAATTGATGTTTATTAATGTAAAATACAAGTTTACTAATGCCTACCTAGCAGACCATTCCAAAATTTACAAAATACCGCATACTCGTTATTAGATGTTTTTACTTAATATCAAAGGTAACTGTGTCTGGAAACCTCTGTAACTCATAAAAGCATGCTACCTTCATCCACATGAAAGTATGCTTCAGGAATGGCACTGAAAATTTTGCATTTTTTGCAAAATATTTGCAAAACAGGGAAAAATACACTAATGCTCTCCAGTACACTAAGAAACAGAAAAAGTATTTCTAGAGGGAGAAGTTATATTGGCATTTGCAGTTCAGGCAAGTAATATTTTATCAGTTCAAAGGCAAAGACTGCATTTCTCCTTTTTATTTCCCAATAAAGTAAATACTGAATTTAATATGAAGGTACCATAGTGACAAGGTAAAGAAAAGGTGCTTACAGCAAAATTAGATTGTTACACAGGCTGTGATTCAAACCCAGATCTCTGCTCACTTTGGTGAAATTCAGTGACGCTGGAAGTCTGCATGGGATCTGAAGTTGAAACCCCAGATGTTGGCCTTGAGTATTTTATAATTCAAACCATGACTATAGCACCATGTAAGAGTGCAAATAACTTCTACAGATATCCTACATTTCTTTATATCTGCTTGCTTAGAATATAATCTTAGGGGACCAGTATTTTATTTATTACTTTAGGGCTTTTTTTTTTCTTTTCTTTTCTTTCTTTTTTTTTTTTTTTTTTTTTTTTTTTTTTTTTTTTTTTTTTTTTCCTGCTTGAATGTACCTTAAAATATACAGGAAATTAAAGTGACTAAGAAATTATTTCTAAACCTTAACTTCAACTGTGTCTCATGCTTTAGATTTAAACTGCATTAATTTTATCTATGGAGAAGACTTAATATACTCTTCCTTGATAATTTTTTTTCTAACACAATGAATGCTTGCTTTAGGAATAAACCTGTGCATGCTGGTGAATAATAGGAAAATATGGCTATTTCATTTCAAAGTAAACAAGAGTAAGTTTTCTGCTAAACTGTGGCTAGAAGTAATACAGCAGTTCTAATTTGAATATGATGATGTATTTCACTATAAAGTCTTATGATGAACTGAGGAAGAGAATACAAATTCTGTGAAATAAAGTATATTCTTAGTAAAACAAGTACATTATGAGAATTTTTATTTATTTTCTTTGGTCATATTTTTGCAGTTGATGATGTAGTTGATGAAATAATGATGAATATAGTAATTTAATGTTGCACATCAATGCCAGCACTTGGCATCCTGGTCCTTGGAGCAGCGAAACCTTAATTACATAACTGGATGTGTTACTCGAGGAATTTAAAACACACTTTTTTCCCTTCAGTTCACGCTAAGCAAGGGAAATGTGTTATTATAAATAAACCTAGGTTAGTTAAACTGTTTACAGATTTGTTAAAAGCTGTTTATTTAAACTACTGCAATTTTAGTAAGGGCACCTACTACCTCTTCGCTACTGCTTATGTCTGTATTGACAGAACAGGAGCTAAAAGGACTCTGAAAAGTACACCCCCACCAAACCATGAACAACACACAGCCCTTCTTTTATGCCTGTACATTTATTTTGTCTGTGAAAATGGAGGTATATTTTTCTTGAATGGGTTTATGTGAAAACATACACATACAGCATAGAGTAAACCTTAGCAAAGAACAAGGTAAACATTACTTGTTTTGCTTTTTCACATGACAGCATCTCATTTTTTTATTACCTTGTCTTTTCCTCTTTCTTACTAATTATAAAAGTGCCTGTAAAAAGATCTTGAAATCCTTCATGTCAGGAAGAAGGCTCCAAACAAAATTTAATTTCAAAGCAGCAACATAATTGATCTCCCCAGCTGACAGTTTCTTGAAGATGTTGAAAACAGTTGCAAATTATCTTGAAGGCAAGTGATTCTCTACTCGATAATCATTGTATGTTCATATTCTTAAGTGAGGTCTTATTTCAAACTGAGCTGGCCAGCTTCATAATCTCTTCATACTAATATGCAGAGAGTGAGCTGACTTTTCCTCCAGCTGTCAAATAACAGAAAAATTGATTTGACAGGGTGTTGAACATGGATTTTAGTAGAGTATTCAATATTGCACTTGTACTTTCTTAAGGCGGTCCTAACTGCATAACGCTGGTTAGAAGTGAAAACACAATGGCTTAAGTTCTCTAGATAGACTTTCTTTAGTAACTTGGTCATCCTGGCAAAGTTTCTTAGCCATCTTAATTTTAGTCTTCTTCCAATAGCTGACATTCAGGAGACCCCAGGCATCAGGATTTCCTGCCTTCATGCCTCCACAAAAAATTTGCTTTTCTCAAGATCGTCACTCATCTCCTTACCGAGGAATATTCAATAAAGGGAGATATGGGACATCAAGATGCTCTTTTCCCTGTCTCCCAGACATTAAAGGTGAATCAGACCCTGAGAACTAACCCTGCTTCTTCCTCCAATAACAATTGGAACATTTCAATATAAAAGATGATTCAAAATACAGATGCCTTGGATGTACTCTTCCTGCATTAATAGGCATACTATTAAAAAAATATTAACAACATAAATCGGTATAATTAGCTCTTTACAAATATTGAAATGAAAATACCCTTCTCTAAATATGTCTGGTTTTTCTTCTGTGCACTAACAGGTGTCAGGTTTAAGTTGAGGCCATACAATTTTATTTGCCAGCTTTTTAGGTGTTTTCTAAATAAAAACAATAGTCAGAGGTCCTACGTAGAAAAACATATCCCAACTTGTTTTGCTCTAGGAAAATAAAGTAAGAAACAAATCTACCTGGCCAACAATTGCATCTCAAGTAGTGATGGATGCCAATTGAAACTAACAAAATTGAAGGGTATGCACTTGGATTAAACTAAGTATAAAATATTCCCCTTCCCCCCCCCCCTCCCCTACCCCAAAGAAATTAGTCCACGAAAAAGGACTGATAGTGAAGAGGTAGTCTGGAGTATTTGCTTGTGTTGGTTATATAAAACATGTATATTGAAAATTATTTTATTTTTCTAGTTAAGTCATTGTGAATGTATCAGGGCTGCATGTACCTTTAGCTTGTTCTGGTTTTAAGTTTTAAGAATTCTCCAGCACATATCATACAGTAGGAACTGGGAACAAACAATGTGGTCTTCCTAGGTAACCAGTAGTTATGACTACTCTGGCTTTAAGGTTTCAGACTGAACTAGAATATATCATTTTATATTAAATCTACTGCTAGGTGCAACAATTGCTGTGTGGACATCTATGACATACTATCGTAGGGGATAAAAAGTCAGACAAAAGTTCTATAAATTCTTTTGTGAAAATTTACAGTAACACAGCAAAGCCCATAGTGAGTCAGGAAGACAAACCTTCAAGCCTTAAGTGACTGAAGACATTAGAATATTTGTTTGGTATCTGATTTGTGATAAAACACCCAGTATTAAGGAAGAGATCAGTGACTTACTAATATTAGCTAATTAAATCTTGTAACAGAGTGTTCTTTCTGTTGATATGTTCACTGTTACAACATTTCTTTTGTTAATGTTTTCACTGTTTTGTTTTTTTTTTGTTGTTTTTTTTTTTTGTGTATGTGAGATCTATTAAATAGGCCTATTTTAATTACAGTTTCTGCATCTTTGAACCAGCCAGAGTTTCTCCTTCTTGGTTTTTGCTGCATGATTTAGTTACCAATCTAGACTTTAATGAAATTCTATTCTTTGTTAGGCTGTAATCTGAAAGTTTAGAATTTACAAGCTAGCAGAATAAAAATCCTAGAAGTAACACAGTATCTTGTCTACTATAACTAGTTTGCCATTGTGGATTTATGGGACATGGCATTATGGCACCAAGAGAGTTTTCAGGACCATGGCAGATTGAGTACAAGAGCCAGACTTGCTTGAAATTGAAATACACCAACTGAGAAATACTCTTTATAAAACAGTGTAAAATTTAGTTAGGACACTTTTATTCCACAGGAACTATGAACACTAATAAGTCAGGATTTATGTGTTTGATATAATTGCCCATTAAAATAAGCACCAGACATAGTTTAGTGTAGGTAACAAAAAATGATTCTCTATCCTAAGAGAATTTCTGCCAACATAGTTTTCTTACGGACTGAATAGATAGAGGCTATCTTATCAAACAAAAAATTCATGTGGAGCTACTGTATTTTTGACTACAAAATTTCATATATTACTCTTTGCATTCCTGTGGAAAAGTGTGTACATATTTAGAAGCATGAAAAAAAACACCTGATATATTAGGGGTGGGTATGAATAGAGAAGAGCAGAAAGTGGAATTTTTAGAACATCAGCTCATTTTACTAAAAGACAAGAAACAAGAAACGGCAAGTCTTGCTATTCATTGTCGCAATAGCAGTTCCCTCTATTTTAGCCAAGCTCTCTTTACAACAGTTTGGAAATACGATAGTTAAAAACAAGCAAAACATTCCATTAGTAATTATATACTATTGACTTTTCCCTTTGCTTCCGTAATAATACAAATAATATCAAACAAAGCCCAAGCCAAACACCATCCAGTGGTAAGTAATCATTACTTTCAGTTTCCATTCAGTTTTATTTGAAAAGCCTTGTGCCTGGTTTCACAATTCCGCCAATTGCTGACATGACAGTAATTTCTGAAATATGAAGCTGCACACCGATCTGAGCCCCCATTTCAGAAGACAGGAGTAAAGTTATTTTTTAACTTTCTGTCTGACAAGGTCAGCTATTAGCTACTATACTATTCTTTGCACCATACTTGAATATTTTATATGATTAATTTTGAATACTGTGAAAATTGAAAATCAGTCTACAAAAGGTGGTTAGCTTCTATCAAGCCACAGAGATTGCATAGGGTGCAACCCATAAAGAGAAGAAGACATAATTATGTAGATTATAGAAGATTAATACAAATGAGGAGAAAATCAACATTCCAAGTCTGTTAAATTCTTAATTTTGAGGTTGATTGCATGGCATGATAAATGCTAGAAAAGCAAGAGTATGTGCCTATAGCAAAACTAATGAATTCTGGTCTATGAGTATTCCCAAGGTATACTTGTTGGACTTAATAAATGTACTGGGTCTGTCTGGGATGGAGTTAACTAGAGTCACAGAGTTTGGATTTGCAGCTAAAACATACCATAATGTCGATAACATACCAGTGTTTCAGTTATTGCTGAACAGTACTTGCACATCATCAAGGCTTTCTCTTTCTCCAACTCTGTGCCCTCAGCAAGTAGGTTTAGGATGGGCAAGAGATTCAGATGGGACACAGCCGCGACAGGTGACCTGAATTGGCCAGAGGGATATTCCGTACCATTATAACACCATCCTCCGTAATAAAAAATGCAGTAGGAGGAGAAAAAAAGGAGGGGGGTTGGCTTCCAAGGTGGCCATTGCTTGAAGAATGGCTGGGTGTTGCGTCTGCTTGTGGGAGGTGGTGAGTGATTTCCTTTGCATTGTTTTGGTCCCGTCCCCCCCTTCTCTTTCCTTCACCTATGAAACTGCCTTTAACTTTACACAAAGGGTTTCCCACTTTTGGTCTTCCTATTCTTTCTCCCATCCTTCTGGGCAGGGGTACGGGAAGCAACTGTGTGTATAAGTGCTTGGCTGTTGGCCATGGTCAACTCACCACAATAACAAAGCAAACTTGAAAAACATTTCCACTGTGGCCATTTATAGTTTTTCAATCTCTGCAGGTATTTTTGGGCACACTGAACATAATTTTATGTCAGGGAGTACAGAAGACATATATGATGAAAAAACACCCTATTTTTTCCTACAAAAAATAATGGAGACAAATCCAGAATACTCAAATAACATATTGAAATTGGAGTCCTGATTTCAGTATGAAGATTCATTTGTGTCACCCACCATCTACTGTGAATTGGGAGGACTAGACATCAAAAAAAACCCCAAGCTCAGAAAGCCTGTGTACTGAGTGGGGTGCTACAAGAAAATCTACACACCAGGCTGTTTCATTTCCTCCATGCCTGTTTCCCAACTCACAACATGCTCTGCCTTCCCCTGGACAGATAACAAGCATTGTAAAGAATAGAGCATGCAGCAGCAATGACAGTGGTGGTATTCTTTTGCATATTTATTAGCAGCTAGAGCACTCAGGAAATGGAAGATCTGAGATGTGGAGATTTAGGTGAATGGAGAATTTCTGACAGATCATGAAGGCAATTATTTGTTCTAGACACTTTAAAGAGTTAGGAAATTATGAAGAATGTGTCATCTGGATTTCTGTCTAGGACTTTGATCTGTGACTTGATAGGGTCTGGATCTGTCCTATGCCTTTTTCTTTGCCCTTAGGCTATAAGGTGTATAGACAAAAGCTTTTCAGACTTTGATCAGTCTAGCAGATTTTCAGAATATGCCCTAACAAAAGGAATTACCAATTTGTAGATTTAGATGCTCTGAAGAACTGTCAGAGTAATTAAGTTCATCCTGTGAATGCAGCTGTCATTCACAGTTATGATACAATTATCAATGCATTGGGCTGTTCCTTTGCTGCCAGCTGAAGTCTCAATGAACAAAGACAGACAGAACTTTCTTCTCTCTGGCCTAATGTGAGACAGCTCCAATTTACAGGCTGTCAATATCACCATTGGTGTGGTTTTGAGATTAATTTAATACACTTTCAGCAGGCCTTCACCTATGGGACTTGGAACAATGTTCATTAGCTCAGATGTTGACTTACATCCACCTGTCTTAGCTTGCATTGGTCTATACATGCAAGTGCTTAAAACATTAAGTTAAAAAATTCTGTGAAACAACACAAGTTTTCAATGGGTCGTAAAGAAGAATTTCACAGTAGTTTGAGAAATCACAGTTAAACAGAAATAATAAAAATAACAAACTCATGGCTGATGATGGAATAAATTAAACCTTGTATCGATGACTTTTACAGTGATGTCCAAAAGGTATGCAAGTAATAAGGCTCTGGAAGAAAGTGTGATTGAGGTCAATGAGGGTGAACTACATGAGATGTTGGTACTAAGGGTTAAAGAAGCTGATACCTGGTTTTAGATCATTTGTGTTAGATCCATGTTTAACATTCATGCTTGGAAGGTTTGCCAATCCATCTAAATGAGACTGCAGTGTGAAAGGCTAAGTTTATATTTACCAGGTTAAACTTCCCCTATTAATAATATGCTAGAAAACTGAGATCAACACATACAACAATGTCTTTATGAAAATGATTTGAGGATCTTGTTGAAAACTCTAGCTTCTGAAAGCAGCAGTCAAATGCGAGGAATTACTTCAAATAGTCTGGATTTATTTCCTACCATTTTTGATTAAAAAAATCTTAGTTTTCGGTTTGAATCCAATCAATATTTATGTATTTTTGAGTTACAAGCTGTTCTTCTTTGGGTACATGCCCAATGTCAGTGTCCACAGAAAAGCCTTTGGGATTATTAGCAGTGAATTACCAGCAGCTGGGCTCTACTCTAAAAAGACTGGAGTAAATTCAAAATAAGTGTCTTCAGTGGGTAGCGTAAATCCTCACAGAACCAAGGTCAGGGAAGATAAAACTGAAACAATAAAAGTAAATCGGAGGATTAGCAGCAGATGCTAAGGCTGCCCAAGAGCAGGATCTGTTGCAGATATCCATAAAGCAATTCGCTGCAGCAGACCCCAAATTTAAGCTACCAAACTTAAATAAAGTATTCATTTTTATTTGTATACAATGGCAAAAAACCTATTAAGGAGGCTGGTTTTATTGTGAAAAGAACTTCTCCCGTGACTCTGTTAATTAATTGGTTATAATGAAAACTAGGTAGCACTCCCATGGTGTGATGTGATGATCAACACACGTTTTACTAAAAACAAGGGAGGAGAAAGACAAACCCTAATGCCAGAGTTTGTAATTTCCAATGCTAGGCACAGTGTGAGAGAGACATCTAAAGCTCCTTTGGATTGGATGGGATAAATAAATAAGTAATAATAATAGTCACCAGTAACAATTGAGAACAAACCCAGTAAAGCTACTTTACCGTCTACCCAAAGAGAATAGACTTGCAAGTATCATAAAAGAGGTGGTCTTTAGAAAATGGTGAAAAAGAAGGCAGTAAATTCTTATCAAGATTCTTCTTCATTTATGTGAGCATTATAATTAAAGCTAGATGTGTAAATTCAGCTCCTCATTGATGAGACAGCTTATGTCAAGGACAATCATATTATGCTGAGTCTCTCTTAAATGTACTGTTCCCTTAACTAAAATAGCACATTCAAGGTGAGAAGAGAAAACAAAGTCAAGTCTATTTTTAATTCTAATATAACAAACAGTCTATGGTTTGATGATGCACCAAAATAGGAGGTTATAACCCAAAACTTATTTTCTCTTTGGTGACAAAGAAGTGGCTTATATGTGTGCACGTATACATACACATGTATGTATGTATGTATGTATTTTCAGACCTCACACATCATTTAAGCAGTTATCTTACCTGTACATACTGTCAGGGGCCCCAAAAGCAGCTTTATTGTGTTAGAAATAAAATTACCAGTATATTTTGCTGTAAGACAAAGATGTAGCATTGTTGTAAATAACTTATTCTTCCCTCTAAATGAATATACATTTGAAATATCATTTAAAGTCTTGAGAAATTACTGGGTGCCCTCCCTCATTGCATGCACCCTAGAACCTTTATATTCTAATCATCCCTACTGATAATCTTAGGACAAGGTTATGTAAATTGTATCTAACCTCCTTAATTGCCATTGGGAAAAAGATGCAGAAATAAATTTGCTGGTGTAACAGCAAGATATATTGCTGGTTACAAAAATATACTAAAGTTAATAAGAAAAAAATTAGCTAGGAAAGGAAACTCCTGTTTCAGCTAAGTTTATGTAAATTAATCCCTAAGACAAAGTTATTTAAATGGAGTTTCTTTAAGAATGTTCTATTACTAATTATCACACTCAAAATCCTGTTAAGAACAAAAAAGCAGCACACCTTATGCATGAAACTAAGATTTTATTGTTAGACTAATCAAAATGTTACATGAAGTTACTATTTGCCCAGTTAACTGATAAAACATTAATTAATAATACAATTAAGATTAATATGCATAAACTTCTCAATATCTACACCTTTTCTTTAGCGCTATACTCCCCCTTCCAATATCCTTTGGGGTCTCGAAGTCAAAAGCACTAGTCTTCTTCAAACAGAAAAGGCAAGAAATTATGATAAGCCACTACCATCACCATTCCCAAAGTCATCATCAGCTGGCATTTAATGCTAGCAACAGAAGAGATAGAGATGATTATCTTCCTTGTTCTTGAGAGCCACCAAGAGCTATTTTTTTTTGTTTTGTTACCAATCTGCTTTCTTTTCGTTGGTTTCTAGCTGTAGCTTCAAAGTTACACAGTAGCACCCCCAAACCCCAATTAACACAAAAGGTGATAGGGTCCTGACTGCCCTAATTGATCTTAATTACCCTGACTAGCCTCATCTGGGACAGACCCTCACACACATCCTCTCCCTGTAGTTCTAGGAGCTCTATTTAAGATCTGGCCTGGACACCTACTTCTTTTTTAGGGTATGTTGCAGATGATCTAGTTTTAGTGTTGTCTTCAGCCCCAGCTTAGACCTTGACCTATGCTGCAGCTGTGCCTCCAAGCCCTGTCTCCGGCCATTTTCTGTTACACTGAACTGTACTCCTTGGATGGACCCTGGACCCGATTCATCACAATGCTGTGTCTGGGAGTGTTGGTGGCACCTGTTATCACCCTGCTCTGCCCACCCTGCCCGGATCCTGTAGCACCGCACTCTGCTGCAAGTGTGGTACCAGCAACGGGGTCCTCCCTCATGGAGCAGCCCCCGTCCTGCTGCTGCTCCTTCACAAAGGGAAACTGTTTGGTATGCAGTGACTTCATAGGCTGGGGGGACCTTTTCGCTATGTATGGTGTTCCCTGAGCTCAAGTGACAGGGATTAGGCAATAATCACTTAGCTAATTATCGCCTAACAACTGAAGCAAGATAAAACCTGCTGAGGTCACCACAAAGCCAGGTAAGGTGTGGAGATCTTGTGTTCTTGAGTTGGTATGAAGCTTGCAGCCTTTTAGTAGGAATAACAAAATTGTATTTATTGGGTTGTGGCCTAATAAAGCACTGAAGTTTGTTAGCAAATGAAAAGCCTGTGGGGGGTGCTGTAGGACAGCCCTAACCGACACTTGATCTCTTCTGTGCTGACATGGCCTTCCCAGTGGACAGGTAGGAAAACAGTACGTTTTAACTGCACCTGGTGAGAAAAGTGGTCTATGTTAGTTACTGTTTCTTGTGTTTCTGGCCAAAGTGTTTGCTCTACTGATGGAAAGTTATAGACTGTGGGAGTGAGGGTTTGTAACAGCATCTATCCCCTCTCTCTTGCCTTAAAATGCATTTGGAATCTCTTCAGATAAATGCTGTTTTTCAGATACTGTTTCTGTAGGGCTCTACAAAACTAGGCTCTGTCTTAAGATTAGGGTTTTTTAATAGCAGAAATAATTACTACTGTTGATTACCTCTCTTCTTTAGGATATGTATTGCAACTAAATCTACTAGGTATGTCTTGGTGATAACACATGGTATTTCAACATTAAAAAGAACCTCACAAAGTAACAATGAAACTCTCCATAGGCTGTATAAACTCTTGGCTTGTGAAATAGAGAAATATGATTCAAGGAAAGGTTTTATAGATTTTTTTTTGCTTGCCACTTGGCTGTTGTTGCAGAGACATTACTTTAAAAAAAAAAAAGTCAGGGCTGTCCCAGAAACGGCATGTTGGTGGTGAGACAGCAGACTAATTCATCAAAGATGCATGAAAATCTGCTATATAGATACCACATGTACAAAACAGTCTTGTATGTACTTGAAAAACAAGAGACAGGAGGAAAGTGCTGTAACTGATGCCAATATAAAACTGATATGAAGACTGTATCAGTAACGTTAAGACAGTAGGTGGCACAGGTAACTTGGATGGGAGCTTTGAGAAGTCTGAAGTTGAATTCCACTTCAACTTAACAGCTGGGCCTAAAGTTGCCTTAAACTGCAAAGCTTTTATCTTTATCATCTGTACTAATTAGATCCATAGAAATTCTATTCATCCTTCACGGCACCATGGCATGTCTGAGATATTGTTTTGTTTCTTATCTCTGGATGCTTACGGGTTGGTTGTTTTGTTGTTGTGGGTTTTTTTCAGGGGGGAGGGAGAGAAGGAAGGGGGAGACACACACCGTGGCAATTTTACAATGTTTTCCAGCAGCTTTGTGAAGATACACAAAGAAACTAACAGAATTGAATTATTTGAACAGTTGTACTAGTTCTGTATGCATATTTACTTCAACTAGTATCACGTAGAATTTGACAGTGTTAAGCTTCACCAAGACACAGTGAGTAATTATCAGTAAGAAGAAATGCATCTAACTAGGGAATGATGACAGACTACAAGAACATGTAAAAATAGATGTGAAATAATGAAACATCTCTAACAAAATATTTTTCTGAAATCAGAACTAGTGAAAAAAGTTAAAGATGCTGATAATGATCCACTTTTTAAAGCAGAGCAGTCATTAATTTGTGCAATCTCAGTTTCAAAAGCAAACTTTCCATCAGCAAAGTCTCAACTGAGCATGAAACTGTCTTGTAGATTTGATGGTGGTGTTAAAAACTTTGAAGCATCTTCCATTTGTAAAACTAAAATTGAAAGTGGCTGGTCTCTCATCACATGCTTTCAAATCCTGTAGTGATCCAGTAACATGGAGATATTGGCTCTGAAGAGAGCTATAAATAATTTGAGCATCTCACTTTGCAGGAGGAACAACTTTACATACGGCTTCTTAAAAGTCTGTCTTCTATCTTACTTCATAAGTACAGGTAAAAAAAAATATCTGAAGAGCAAGCAGACGCTAGAACTATACTCACAATAAAGATGCTGACTGTCAAGTGTAGAAACCCAAGGGAAGTGTAGTGCTCTGTACTGATGCAGAGTCTTTGATCAACTGCATAACTACTCAGTTTCAAAAAGTACGGTGAATACCTTGTATGCATTGTTTTTGGAATGTGCTTAAAATTGTATTTAATGAGAAAGTGCAACTAGACTTTTCATGTAACTGCTAGTATGCTCATTATAAATTGGTATTTATCTTGAACTAGAATTTTGATGTAATTCAAAAGGAGGTGTTAAGGATTTCCTAATATTTTCTTCTTGCCATGCTTGCCAGTTTTCAGGGCCAAGTTCTTAATCCCCCCTGCTTTTGTATTGGCACTGTCATGACAGTATCCTTTCCTTAGAGTACCTTTGATGCTTTTTAAAACACATTGGATTTTCAGCTCTTCTGATTTATCTGGACTTCAAAGTATTTAGAACCAGTAGTGATTAATCATTGGTGTCCAAATCATTGAAACTGAATTGGTTAACAGTACACCTCCTTAAATTTTCCCATAGCAACTCTTTATAATAGTATTTTACAAGCTTCTTAAACAGTAGTCTTCATGCAATACTATAGCAATTTCATGCTGGAGGGGGGCGGGCGGCGGCGAGGGGAAGTCATGTTTCATAGTGATACTAAGCAATGTGCTGATCAGACAAAGGAGATTTGTTGTTGGTAAGTATACTACTCACCGTAAAAGACCAATATAATTACTTGCATTAGCTTATTACAGCCTTACTGCTACGCAAGTCCACAGTTTTCTTTTTCTAAATATATTGTTTCTCTTGGAGCACACAGATCAAGAGTTGTCATGACCTTTGCCGTGTTCTTCCAAGAACATCTACAGGTCTCTTAAAAACATCAAGATGTAGCACAGTTAGGCTCCATTACCATGTCATATGCATGCCAGATCTCACAGCCCCAAATGGTGCCTGTGGGTGCTATTTCAACTGCAAGTTCATTGGTAAACACTACCGATGGTCTTACTCCCTATTGTTACTAGCCTCTCAGCCTTTGGGTTTGAGTTTTCAAGCTTTCTTATTTCTATTTTTACCTAATCATACTACAGTATGTTTTTTTCAGTATTCTGTCCGGACAGGCTTTTTTTAATAAAAATTTCCTCTCAATGTTTTTTAAAAGGAATTAAGAGAACAGCAAAGAGCTGATACAGTAATTCTTATCTAGCATGTATCCTGAGTGCCACAAGTACGGAAAGTGAGGCCTAGTATCAAACTAAATCTGTATTTAATAACTGACAAATACTACAGTCAGAGGATCTGCTTTCCACTCAGGTAGTACAGGTTATGTCAGTAACATAACATATGTTGTGACATATGTCAGTAACAGGTATATGTCAGTAGAAATAATAGGACAAGTAGTAACAGAAGACCTCCAAAAGGTAGAATTTGGAAAGAACTGTGGAAGCTTTGTTATAGCTCAAAACACTGCTAAACAAAGTTTGGGCTTCTGTTAAAGACAACAGAAAACAGCTAGTTAAACTCATGCCCGAAAACCTTTAAGCATCACATCCGGTTATCAGCAACAACCAGTTAGTACAGAGGCAGGAATTAATCCTCCAATAAGCAGTTATGAAACAACTTTCCCTAGAGAAGCTTCTCTCCTGGACCCTAATGTTTTGTTCATCTAACGTTTTAAATTGTTCCCTGTTGGACTATTATCAGTAGACATATTTGTTTTAAATAGAGCAGTGTATCTAAGTCATAGCATACCACGACAGAAGCAGAAGTTCCAGAAGCATACCACGACATGCAGAACTTACCTGCATGTAGGAGCAGTTGTCAGTCACCTCTCCTTTAAAGTACTAAAATGAAGAGTGTGGTGTTCTCTATCGCTAATACTTATTGATTTAAGACACTCCTCCCCTAATTCTTGAACAAATGAATACTGTTTTAATGATAAGTGTAGAACACCATGCCCTCATGGCCCCTGGAGAGTTGCTAGTGTGACTGCGATTTTCTTGAAAATGGATGAGTAACACCATGGCCAGACGCATAGAAAGAAAGAAATTGTTCACAGCATATGACCAGAGATAGTTACGTCATGGGTGAAGTAAGTGCTGTGGAAGCATTAGAGCACTTGATTGTACCGAATTAATACAGTTAGCTGTTTGATAACATGAGAAAATAAGCAGAAAGAGAATAGTATCTGAGAATTATCTGGGGTGAAAACTTTAAATCTAGACTGACTTGTAAGGCAAGAAAAGGCACTGTATAGAAATAAAAGCATCTATTTCATTAGTATCTGGTGGCTTTCCTACAGGTATTGGAATATAGATTGCCTGTCTTGCTGTGTGTGGTTTGCTGAAGATTTAATGTCAACAAATAGGCAGGATCCCATCTTTTTTTTTAGAAAACACGCATGTTGGCTTCTTTAAAAATGTCTTTTTATGGGTTATAAACGGTTTCCTCCTTCAGTTTACGGACCGGGGAACTAGATAATATGTTGCTCAGAACAATGCAGTATTTTGAATTACTTGAGAGGCTTAGCTGCTTTTCTCTGCCAGAATCCAGGTAGAAGATCCTGCCCTGGTTTAGAATTGGGCAAACAATGGACTTGCCATTATACCTAGCTGGCTAAAGAGTAACATGGCTGTAAAAATGCCTTGGTGAAGACTCAAGGTTTCGGTAATTTCTTTCAGGAAAACACAAAGATAAGCTTGAGCTGTGTTTGTACTTTCCCAATACAAGCACTGAGAATTTAATGAGATCGCTAGGGTTTTGTGCCTCCAAAGTACTCAAATTATGAAGACCAAAGGCCAATTTAAATGTGAATGTGACACACAAACTGTGGTGATCACTGCAGAAGCTCTGTGGGAATATAGATCCTTTATAGGTGTCAACTAAATATACAGTGGAAATGTAGTTGCTTGAATAAGTAATTCAAATATTAATGGGACCTTACTATCAATGTCTCTGAAATTGAGTGTAAGAGCTGTAGACTGTTGTTAACCACTTGAAAATACTGCCAAAGAAAAGTTTACCTCTTCATTTTGGTGTAATCTGTTAGCAAAATCTAGTGAGATCTGATTGCTGCCTGTACTTACGCTTTGTTCAGTGACAGCTGAGAAAACGTGCGTTATTTTCAGGCATCTTGTCAAGAGTTCCCTAGTACCCACAAAGCCTAATGACCATTATGTAGCTATCTGGAAAGGACTATCCCCTGTAACCATTTCTTGAACCACTGCAAACAGTCTCTCTCCAGGTGACACTGTTGCTGGTGCTTGACATCTGAGCTGCTGGGTTGGACACAGATCCCTATGGCCAGCCTCAGCTTTGGGATGGGAGGGAGCCGATTAACCACCGAGGAGTTACTGCTTTATTTTTTGAAATAAGGAGGAAGACCCTCTTCCCATGACTTTCTGATCTGTGTTGTTTGCCTAGTACACCAAGTGATGAGTCTGTTTTCTATTGCTTTCTACTCTTTTTGTGAAGGGTCCTTTAGAAACAAGTAACAACTCCAATAGGTCCCTTCATTTTTGTGCATTTTATTGCATGCACTTCTAATGGGAACTCCTACCCAAGCATTCTTCCTCTAAACATTAAGGCTTTGTCTCTTACATCTTTGTGTTCCCAGAATGTTTTTTTTTCTTTCAGGTGTGACCTGTTGTGATCATGTATCTTTGTAATAAGAATTAGAATACATATAACAATGTGGCAGTTCTACTTACATTGCTGGAAATATTATTTGGTATATACTGTTCATTTAAAACATATTTATCTCAGTTAGGTATAGGCAATTATGTAAGTAGTATATGCATCATTGAAAACACTTAAACCATAAAGAACTAGCTTGACATTTTACCAGATAAATACCAGGGAAGTGTAAACTCAAACACCTTAACTGTGCAGATTTTTCAAATAGCATGTTAATAGTGATAAAAGACAGTCTGAGGTGATAGCTAATTAGTGAGGTCCTGGTTAGAACCATAGAACCTAATGATTTGATAAAGCTGTCTTGTGAAGAATCGATCTCAAACTTTTTCTTGAAACTCTACACACAGTTCTCATTAAGTGGCGGTAACATGCCTGAAGTTAAACATCAGGATCCCTGGACTGCAGTCAAACGACCTACTACAAAAAAGAATTTTTGCTGAACACTGAAGTTGTTGGGTAGCTTAAAACAAGGGGGGAAAATGATGCTTAGTTACATCCTCACACATTAGGAGTGTATGCAGTAATTTTCAGGAGAACAAAACTGTCTAGAGCACTAGTTAGATGATAATTATGGGTGATTCACCACTCTTACATTGCTATTGATTTATCATTGACCCTCTTTTGTGATTTGTATTGAGATTCCTATTTTTTCTTTATTCTTGTTACTTGTTTCCAAGATGAATAGTTGAATGGGTAGGACAGGATTCTTTACTGCTTTCTATCGTGCATTTATTTTTCTCTATTTCCAGGAGCAAAATACAATGATAGAGTTCTTGCCAAAAGTGTTTGCTCCATACCAGAATAATTCTGAGTGTACATATATACAAAAGGAACACAACTTTCTTAAGAGGCTCATAAGTTCTTTTTATGGTATGTTTCAGTTTTCTGTCTATATTTTTCTAAAAAATTAAACACTACCAAGTGAAGGCAGGCTGTCAATACTTCTCTTACTACAGTAGAGTCAAATGGATGGAAAGAATAGGAGATATACTGGTTCAAAATGCCTTTTTTAATTTCTAAGGCATGAAGTTAAATGTACTTGTCTCTTCAGGAAGTTCCCTACCTTTCCTTTAAACCGATGAGACTTCACTTGATTCTCCATGCACTGAAGAATGTCCTAACCAATAAGCTGAAAGAATTCTACTGCTGGCTCATAAAAACAATGAAATAAATACACAAAATAGAAAAGCTTTAAAGTTCCTACTCTGCCATACCCCCAGCTAAGTGACCCAGGACCATGGATACTCCTGCTGGATGATAAACCTCAGGACAAATACTTGAGGTGAGCAGAAAAGAGGTCACAGCCCTTCCTCTTTCAGAGGTGGAGTGTCCTTACAGAGCTGCATGTCCAGAGGTGTTGATGGCTCTAATGTGGATTGTCTATGACAGTTTAATTTTATTTTTTTAAATCCCTTCTGCTTTAACTGAAAAAAGTTTATTATCACTCTGTTAGGCAGATTAAAATACTCTGCTCATAAACACGATCTTCTTATTAAAAAAAAAAAATAAGAAACAAGCTTGAATTGTTTTTAATTTTTTTTTGGCACTAAACTTAAAAAAAAATCAAAAACTTTATTTTTAATATGATGGTGTTATACTGGCAGCTCTGTTTTAACTTATCCTGTGACAAATGCAGATTCTTACCTTAAGACATTTTAGATGAGTTTTCAAATGAAAGACAAATCCATACTGTATAACCTCAAGTATCTTTTTTTTGTGTAGAGTAATGTATACTGTGCAATCCTGGAACATAAGAGATGTGCATTGTTCTGTACCTTCCCTAAATTCCAGCCCTCTCACCAGTGCTTGGCTTCCAGGAAGCTGTGTTACCCTGCAGATGCTTCCCTTCTGCTTTTTTACATTTTGCTTTTCTTAGTATGTTGGTGTTTATCAACTGATAGGGATGGCTTAATTGGGAAGAAGGTAGATAAGAGGCAATAACCTTTGTGCTGGTATCACCTGACGTGATATAGAGCTCTTCTGTTACATGATGTGCTCGTGTTAAGCAGCTGCATAGCTCCCTGTTAACCCTCTTAACTTGGGGCTGACAGTATAGCTAATGCATAGCAGCACTGGCAAATGCAACAACCCCTCTGAGAGCAGAAGACAAAAAAAGGGGACTTTTTGCAGTCTGATATGCCAGCTCTTGCCATGATACCTATGGCAAGATGTATTGTCTGTCTTCGGAATTGACTGAATGCATTTTCATTTGGGACCTTATTATTTTATATTGGGGGTATGGTATGTGAACATACAACTAACTGGTCTGTGGTGCTGTTACCACACAGTACAAATAAAGAAGGCACAAGCAATGTGTGCAGGAGTGTCTGTGTTGCAGAGCTTCAATCTGCATTGCCTGTAGAGATACTTCAGCTAACTGCAACTAAGCCAATGTGTCTTTGTGGCACTATGCTGTGTAATGCAGGAAAAACTGATATATAGGAAGAGGTGTAGCTATGTAAAATTGTTCTGTGCCTGGGATATTTCCATCTGAGATTTAGCTCCATAAAAATATTGTATGGATGAAGCTGTATTCTGGAATTTGAGCTAATTGGAGAACTCTTTGAAAAATCTTTATAAACTGAATAATATAGACTGCTTAGGTAATCTGCATAGATCATAAGATTGTTATGAGGCTTTGATATCTACCTTATTTGTCCTTTAAGGTGAGAAAGTTCATTCATACATGAAAGAATCTAACCAAGCTTGTTTAAAAGCACAACATCCCACATCAAAGTAGTTATACCTTGTTTGCCAGTTTTGATCACAGTTAATTATCTATTCATTTATCTTAAATATGTTCTTGTAACAAAATGCCCACAATTGTTGACTTAGTTCACTGAACAGCATACACTAAAGAAAAATAAATATAATTCTGTTTATTTCAAATGCTTGGATTTTTCAAGGGAAAACTAAATGAAGTCTTTGGGAATAGTATTAAGAAAATGTGAACATGCAATAAGAAATACTAATGAGTTTGTTACTTGAAGTACTAGGTCTGGATGTGTAATTTGTCTTTAAATTTGTTGTGCTTTGATGCAAAGCAAAGAGAGAATAGAAAGGATCAGAAACTCTATGAAGCTATGTGAAAAACATATATTGTGGTAAACCCAAAATTGCTTAAGGAAGAATTTTAAAAAAGCATAAAGTGCAGTCATAAATCTTTTCCAAAGACTTCAGATTTTGGAGAGCTGACAAAGAGTGTGTAAAGGTAATTGATGACGAAGGCATAAAAAGAGAACTTAGAGGGTGAGACCACAGCAAAGGAATTATGTGGGGTTTTTTTGCATTGCTTTTCATCATTGAGGAACCTGGGGACTTTCCACATTCGAAATCCTGGTTTCAGTCTGCCAGCGAATCTGTTAAATTGTTTAGTGCAGAAGGTTATGGAACATGTAGAAAAAATGAACATGAAGAAATTATGATGACCAGATGATATTCATCATGGAGTTCTAAAATAACTCAAATGAAATTGCTTACCACAATTTACAGTTCAGCTGTCTCCAACTTAAAGTTACAATGCCATTAGAGGCCAGGAAGTGGTCAGTTTGGTTTCTTAAAGGTTTCAGAGGTGATCTAGATAACTATTATTATGTTTATCTGTGCATGGCTAATTAATGGAAACTTTTCCAAAAAGTAATATTAGCAAACACAGATGAATAAATATAGGAGAGTGAATATGATTTTTATAAAGAGAAACTTCCTGTCTCAGGGCTTCAAAAAAATGATTAGGAAAATAAAGAGAACTCATGGATATCCCTTTGTTCCTTGACGTTTGAACTACAGATTACTGGAAACTAAAGAGTATTATTGGGAATTACCATTAAACATGTGCTGTTCTCATTGTTTCCGAGACATCCCCTGTTGGACATGGTAAGGGGGAAAAGCATTTCATCAGATTTGTTACACTCATGTTCTTTGTGGTGAAATCTGATGATGGGAAAGGGCCTTGTGTTGAGCTGGACTTCTTAATTTGGTCAGAACAGCTGTCTACTGCTGGTTAGTGTTCTGGCTTCTTGTGTCTGTGCTGTAGCCCATGCAAAAGATTAATACTTTCTAGAATGAGAAACAAGTTACAGATGTACAGATGGCATACAGAACAGATGTATAAAACTTTCACTGCTATTACATTAATCTGATTTAATATGCCAAAGTCTGATTTCTGGGATAGTAGCAAGCGTGATAGGTCAGAAATCACCACTACTCTGTGGGCCTGGAGGCCCATTTGTCTGTGAGTGAGATTCTCTGTACTTCAAAGTAAACTAGCTGATTGCATATTAATCTCAATAACAACTTATGGTCTGTCATCCACAAAACTAAAGAGTTATACAAACATTGCTATAGAAATGGATTACAGAAATTGGCAAATAGTTTCATACTGACTGTTAGAAATAAGCTACTGTGCAAGGTATGTTGTATGGGGAATCTAATCGGTAATTGCAGCTACACAACTGCTGGTTTTACACAAATAGGTCTGCAAAGATATAGAGTGTATAGTTAACATTTACCATGACTTGTAAAATGTAAAGTGTAGCTCCTGAACTGTGTTTTAATAGTGTATTGTGAGTTACTTGGAAAGTTTTATCTGATACAAGCATATGTCTGTATCTTTCAAATCTAATCACCTGAATTCTAAGCATATTTCTTAAAAGATTGCTTTTTTTTTTGTCCTGTTCTCGGGGAAGGGGACTAGCCTGATAGCAGTATTTCTATACATTACAGCTCTAGTCAGACTTGTTTCTAGCTGCCCTTAACACTGCATGTGTGTAAAATGGGCACTTGAGACTGTTAGTATGAGAAATTGTCACTACCAAACTGTGTGACCATGGTTGGCAGTATGGAAAAGTAATGCAAGGATGCAGCTCGGGTAATGGGCCTCTATGCGTGGAGTTCAATCTAGAACTGCAACCTGATCTTTGGGCCTAAGAACTCCTACCATGAGTAGTGGTAAGATATTTTTGACTTTTATCTAAAGTATTTGCTCAATTTCTTATAATTTATATTTCAAACTGATTTCATTGGGTAGTTCATCCAGAATGACAGTAAGCAGTCACTGTGACTTTGTTATTCTTGGTATTTGAGAACCTTGCGTCAAGGCAGGATCAGCAATCTTGTAGTTATGGCCACTCAGCTGTTCTGTACAGCATCAGGCAATAGGATACAAGGCAGCCAAAGCATTAGAAGCAACAGCATTTCACATATGTGAATTCAAAGAAAGGACAATTTCTTCTTTGGATTACTGGTAAATTTCAAAGAAATGCTCTTTGGGTGCCATGCAATATAACACTTCCTGAATGCCACACAGAACACTAAGCATATTGATTACTCATCAGTTCCCAAAAACTTTTTCAGAAAGACTCTGCTGTGGGGAGTCCTGACCTCTGTAATTTGTACAACCTCACTCTCAGCTATTGTGGCATTCGTTTTGCTAGCTTATGCCCAATTTATTAAGCAACCCAGATCGCTTTGGATTACTGATCTTCCCTCATTAGATTAGTTTACCTAGTTCTTGTGTCATTCATAAATGTTAGTAGGGATTAATTCGTATTTCCTTTCAGGTCTTCGAAAAAGGTTAAGTTATAGTGAGTTTAGAACTCTTCTCTGAAATCCTGATAGAAACACACCACCTTTGATTATTATTCCTCGATACAGGAAGCTCAAGGAAATATTTGTCAGCTTTTTAATCTAGTTACTATGTGTCACTTTCATTTTTTTGCATGAGTCCATTTAATTGAAATATTATGCACCAATAAGTTGGTAAGCAAGGCACTAAATAAATAAATATCAGGACATAGGTCCTATTGAAATATCCAGGTATATCTTTATTAAAAGTAACATTGCAGTTTTCTCCTCTTGACTGGCATTAATTATATTTTAATCCTCTAATTATTTAGCACTTTTATTAATTCTTTATTAATAGTTTTGTGTCAGCCATTCAATATTTCACCCAGATCAATACCAAACTAACAAGCTGTTACTACACAGATTTCCTCATTTACCTTTTGATATATAGGCAAAATTTTAGCTCTCTTCCATTGGGTTTGGAACTTGGCTACTGTGCCAAGTGCTGTTGAACCTCAGGACTTTTGCTCCAGCCTCCCTCTGGAAGCAGGCTGTTGGGCTGCAAGCAACCTGAGAACAATTTCCCAACACATGATTGGAGTTGCATATCCATCCTGTGACATGACATCACCACCCTTCTTTCCAACTTGCAAAAAAATGAAAATGCATCTCTCTTGCTTGAAATGCATCTATCATTTCTATCTAGTAAGACACTTAGAAGTAAAAGGTATCAGCATAGTTTTAACTCATTAAATAAACACGAGACACCATGAGCCCCAATCCTATTTATTAACTTTTATAGTAATTTATTTCTTCAGTGTCCTTTGCTTCCTTTATTTTTTTTTTTTTCCACTGATTTATAACTTCTTTCATATGTAATGGCTG